>VXBJ01001878.1:495072-557451 GCA_013400055.1 Nycticryphes semicollaris
CTCTCGCCGGCCGTCAAAACGGCAGCACAGCGGGAGGAAGGTAGGTAGAAGCGGGAGAGGGGACGCTGAAGCTCTCCGTGCCGGCGGGGCGCGGGGTTTGAGCTCCGTGGGAGGTTGTGCTGCCACGGAGAGATGCCCGCCGGGGGGTCGGCGGGCCGCGACATGGAAAAGTTTCGCCGCCGGAGCGAAAGACGGGTGCGGCGGTGCCGCCGCCGCATCCCGTAAGCCCCAGGAA
The DNA here is from genome assembly GCA_013400055.1 of Nycticryphes semicollaris. Taxonomy (NCBI): domain Eukaryota; kingdom Metazoa; phylum Chordata; class Aves; order Charadriiformes; family Rostratulidae; genus Nycticryphes; species Nycticryphes semicollaris. The sequence continues at coordinate 495,308 of VXBJ01001878.1, forward strand.
TGCCGCCGCCCCCGCCGAGCTCCCCGCCGCTGCCCAGCGCCCGCCCGCCGGCGGCGGCTCCCTCCCGGCGCTCACATCTGGGGGAACCCCCCGCCCGGGCTGCCGACAGATGTGAGCGGCGCGAGGGAGCCCGCCGAGACCCGGCTGTCCCCGGGCCGGCAGCGCCGTTCGGCACCGCGCGGTGGCGGCCTCGGAGGAGGGAAGCCGGCGGCCCTGGGATCGGGACCGCCGGGGATGCGGGAGCGCTGCCGGGTGGTGGAGGCAGCCGGCGGCGGCACCGCCAGCCCGGAGGGTCGGCAGGGACGGAGAAGCTGTAGAGGGAGCGGCCAGGCCATGAGTAACCCCGCGCTGCCCTGTATATATGTCTATTCCGCACACACAAAATGAGGGGGAGATCTCCGTGTGAGCCAGGGACATTCACTTTTCTTTCTGTCCCCGTGTCTTGACATGAAGGAGATCAGTTACTAAACTGTTGCCTAATCAAGTCAGGCGTGACACAACAGCAAACTTGTTTCAGAGGAGTTTCCTGTTGGAAAACAATTTTCCTCCTAGTAAGAGCATTTAAGAAGCTGGGAGGCAGCAGAAAACAGTTCGGGAATGATGTGGGATGTCAGAAAGCTTAAGGTCAACCAGCGTACACAGAGGTTGTGAACTGTAATTGCTCTTAATGCTGTTTAAGATTAACCTCAATGGTTATCGGGGTTTATTGCATCAGCACCAGAGGAAAAGGAATTCATATGAAGAAATAAAACCAAGAGGCACAGTCCAACCATCTGCAGTTAAGCAAAAAATAAAAGACTGAGAGTAGTCACTTCCAACATTAATTTAAAATAAGAATGCCCTTAAATAATAGAAATGGACAGCTAGGAAGTATGTCCTGAAATTAAAATATTGTCAGATGAGATGTAAGAGTTCACTCTCTATGGGAAGGATCAGTAGCAAAAGAACAAACAAAACGCAGGGAGAGAATAAATGAATAAAGTTGTCTCAATCTATATAAAATTGGGAGAGTACCATTAATAGAAAAGCTGTTCTCTGAAGAATTCCAAAACTCAGGATAATGTGATGAAGCATTAACTCACACAGGGAACAAGCTGTGCCTTTCTGGTGCAGTTCTGTGAAACGTTCGGCACCTTCAATGTCAGTAACTTCAGAAGGAGTCAAACCAGCCTGGAGCTGAGGTCCATGTGCATGGTCTGACAAAGTAAACAGAGATCTTATCAGAAAGGCCCAGATGTAGTCACACTCTAAAGTTTGATATTCTTATTCCTACTGTTTCCCCAGTCTTCACAGACCCAGAGGAAATGACACACTGCTTTTAATGGCTTAAAGATGGAGGTACAATTTGTACAAAAATTGGAGAAAAAGAAAGGGCAACCTGTTTGTTTTGGTTTGCTTTGTTTGTTTTTTGCCAATAGCAAAATCTAATTTTCATTCCTGTAAAACATTTCTAAAAGCAGATTTGTTCTTCAAAAACTGGAAAGCATGTACCTTGTTATTATGAAAAGGGAACCTATTCAGCTTACTGAGTACATTTGACATAAGGCTGATTATTTTTTTGTGCTTGTTTCATGGTGATTTCTAAGGATCTTGGTGGTAGACTGGAACTCTACCCTCCTAGGCACTGTCCAGAAGCCCTTTCCCAAGAAAGAGCCCCAGGAAAGCAAACCAGTGGCAAATAGCTCTGCCAAATGGGACTGGGCTCACAGCAGAAATCCTTACACAAGCCTCAGCTCCCCTGGCAGGTCCCCCTTCCCTAAAGTCTGAATAAAGAGAGATGCCTTTCAGGATGTCTGGAAGGTCAGTGAGCTGTTCAGGCAGGAGAGGAGCGAGTTTCTTATGGTCAAGGACATTTCTGTCTCTGTGCTTCCCTTCCCTGTGGGCACACTCCCATTCCTTTTTTTACTCTAGTGACAGACGGATGAGATTACCTGAGGACATTACAGGGTTTTGTTGGTGCTTGTGGTACACTTAGTGCTGACTAGTAGAAATCCACAATTAACACGATTTCTCAGACACATGAACCTTCTTGGTTTCCTCTGATGCTATTCTGACCCTAATTAAAAGTCCACCTAAACTGACAAATAATTGATTAAACCACCAGGGCTGGAAAATTATTAGCCCAATTAATTATTTTGTAGGCTGGAGAAAAAGCTTTACTGTTACTTTAAGACTCCTGGTTTGATTGAAATATACAGAATTAACTTTGTTGAATGAAACCATTGCTGGGAGCCAAGGAGACTGACATTCAGTGAAAATAGCTAAAATCTCTCTTAGTGATGAGGGGTTCAGTGTCATCTGGAATTAGCCTGTTTAAATGAGTTGAATGTTGATAAATGATAAATAATGCTGGGAGGACTTTAGCTGGAAATTATAGGGCTGTTTCTGACTTGTTAGAAAAGAGTAACTGCTAGCTTTCTGAGATTATAGGATTAAACAGTATCAGTACTTTAAATGTGACTCATGAGCAGGGGCTTTCTGAAGAGAATTACATAAATTTCCCAAGGTCTTTCTGAATAACAAATTGTTCCAAATAATTTCCTCATCTTTAATAACTTTGTGTGAAATCCTGGCCCTGTTGAGGTCAACAGAAAAAGTCCTCTTGATTTCAGTGGGTTCATAATTTCACTCCCAGACTCTGGGAAATCTTCAACTCTTCTGTGGTGACTGGGTGAGGAAGAAGTGAGGAAGTCCCTGCAGCTAGACATGGCAGTCAATACCACCTGGCAATTCCCTGTCCTCACGTTTTTATCTCTACCTAACTTAGCAATGAACCAGCTTCTACTCCCATTTGTATCAGTGTGGATATGCAGTGTATTTTTAGATATCTCTGGGTAAATCTATTTTCTTGTCTAGGTACATGACCCCAAACATTTCTTGATGAGTTAAACAAGTAGCTTACAGGGAACTGTGCAATCCTGGGTTGACCGTTTGGAAGTTTAATTTACCCACTGCTACCCTGAGGCAACTATTTGCTTACCTGCACTGTTAATTACAATTGCCTTTGCTATAATTATTACAGTTCTAACCAAGAGTAGATAACACATACAGCTACTAAAAACCCCATAAAACCTACACACCAAAGCAACATGGAAAACCAACATGGTAAAATGCAACTTAACACAAGTCACTTTATGAATAAGGGAAGTAATATAATCTGTTTCCCTAAGCATTTGCACCTTTTGTCCCTTGGGCCACCCACAAAAAAATGCTCAGCTTCCTTCCAGACTTCTCATCTCACCTCTTCTGGTCAAGAGACAGTTTGTGTCTCATGCAGAGCTGTGTGCTAGCTAGCTAGGTTGCCCACGATGTTGGCTGCTTGCTGAATTCTGCCTCTTTGTCCCTTAGTGGGATAACCATTTTTCACAAAGCACATAGAAGGCCTCTCCCCCTCCAAAACTGGCTAAAAAAATTAATAAGAATTACTAAAAAGAGGAAGGTAGAGAGAACTGTTGGGTAGCTTCATTTTTTTTAGGAAAGCTATGAGACATGAGGTTCCTCCATGGGTGTCCATTTGCATAATTCCCCTGAAGTCTCTACAGTCACACTGTTTTATATCAGTAGGAGATCCAACCATAAATATTTAAGAATTTCAAACCTCTCTTTGAGGGCACATGAGGACAGTTTCAGATTTTACAAGAGCAAAGGAACGAAACAAATGGCTTCACGTTTTTCATGACTCAATCCCTCCAACTCAGCCTGTGCTTTGAAGCCCCAGAGCATGTATAGGCTTTTACTTTTGTGCTGGCTCTCATTGTTAACCATTTTTCAGGAGTTTATAACCAGATCTACAACTTTGTGTAAAACTGTGTATGATCATTTTGTGACAGATTCTGTCCTGGTTAGCATACTTCAGCTTCTAGGAGAATTCTTTGAGCTGTGCCTAACCGTAGTGAGATCAAGGTATGCTCTGTCCATTTGAAGCTGTGGTGGTACAGCTCTGAAGATGAAGAAACTCTTAAACTCCTATGCTTGAAAGAATAATATTTCTTTGCTTTCTGATTCTTGTTCCTATTTCGCTTTCTCCTGTTCACTCATTTCTCATTTCCTACACATTACCAGCTTAAAACTTCAAAGTGTACATATATATATACACATAATTTTTTTTCCATACTAAGTTTCAGAAAGACCTAGGCAGATATTGTGTGACGCACTAATACTATTGTTATTTTTAAATACCAACTTGAAGTTAACCTAAAGTAGAAGATTTAACTTGTGACCAAATTCTTAACTGCTTGACTCTAGTGAGAGAGTGAGGTAGACAGGGAACAGGGACTGAAGCAATGCAAGAAATACAGTATTATTTCACATTATAAAATATGCCTCTAGGAGATATTATTTGCCTTTCTAAAGTTGTTGAAAGACTATTATTATCTCTTTTTACCTTTCAGCAAAATGATGGTCCAACACTCAGGCCAGGTATCTGCCTTAGAAGTCAGCGCCTCCGCAATTGTTCCCACTTTGTCCCCTGCAGGGTCACTGGGGTTTGATGATTTCACAAATTTAACCCCACTGGTGAAAGAGGAACTGCGGTTCGCCATTCAGAATAAGCGTCAGTCCCACAGGATGTCTTCTACATTGGACACGGTGACAGGTTCTGAAAGGCCAATCGAAACATCAATCATGAAAACAGAGGTATGACTTTTTAAACAGCATTTCAGTGTGAATGATTAATACTCTAATCAAATTTCACAAGCCCAGTAATTATATCAGACATCCCTCTCCACCATACTTGATCCTTTCAAGCCTGCCACTTGGCTTTCTGATAACTGCTTCTGGGAAACTCTCTGTTATTTCGCATTTCCATTGAGGCCTGCAGTTGAGAATTTTGGGTTTGATTATGAACTAAGGACAACGTTTTACAGTGGTTAGAGCAAGTTCTGATCTGGTTTCCCTGTCTCGTTGTGGCTGAACTTGGAATAAGTCACTGCTGCTTTACTCAAGTGAGGACAGTGAAGTGGACACAGGAGACTACACTGAGTTAGACATGGCCATGCTATGTCCACGCTAGGTTTTTACTTTAAGATAATAGTCTCCATGAAAAACTCTTTTCTCTTATAAAGTGGAGAAATAGCTTCAGTTAGGGAAATAGCCACACCTCAGTCTGAGCCTCCACAGGAAACAAAACAAAGCTCGAGGGAGTGTGTTAATATCCCCTTTTCGGTGCTGCCATTAGTCCACTGCCTCGTTCGTGCCCCTTGCTCCTTTTCCTTCTTGGGAAGTGGAGAAGAGACGGAGGTGTGGGAGTCAGCCTGAGGAGATGCTTGGCAAGTTTTTCGAGTACCATTGATTTAAAATGAGCCATCACAAGGATTACATCCATCCAAACACCAGTCAGGTTTTTACTGGCCATTCTAAAGGAGTTGCTAACATTTTACTGTATGGTGAACAAGGTCAGAATTGCCTCCTTACGTAACTCACGATGTGAGCTCTGACAACACTATTCATGTTGCTTTTAAAAATGCAGAGGTTATGAAAATACAAGTTCAGTATTTGCAACAATCTTATGGATTGTGTGTATCTGTTTTTATGGGATAGTTTTCTCCTGAAGAGGATGAAAGAAAAAAGCGAAGAAGGGAAAGGAACAAAATTGCTGCTGCAAAGTGCCGAAACAAAAAGAAGGAAAAAACAGAATGTTTGCAGAAAGTAAGTGATTGCTGTGAATTGTTCATAATCTGTCATCCTACCAGGATCTGAAAAACAGCATGGGGGCACTGTCATAGTAGGAAATACAGAAAGGTGTCACCCAAAACTCTGTAAACCCTTCAATATATTAGTTATTAAAAAATGAATATGCTATGTAGTAAATCAGACTTGGTTAAAATTTGGAAAAAGTGAAAGTGTGGTAGGAGTGAAAAGAGATTAATGTTTCAATGACCAATCTTGTCTATGAACCTTGAACACAAAACAAACTAAAATCTCATTTCATATAATACCCATTGTGCAGATCAAAAGCCTACAAACACTGACAAGTACTCCCACTTCTTTATGAAGTGAGTGTCACAGTAGTTTAGGCCTGAAGGCCCAAGACCCCAGCAGTGTCTTCGCCTGCTCTGTCATGATATAAAACCATCCTACAGCAGCAGCAGGCCTGTCTTTGTTCTTATATCCAGGGTTTTGGGGAAAAAAGCTATGTTCCTACTTTGTTAGCTTACATGGCTTCACAGATAAGTGACAGAGAGTTAATAACTTTGGGCAAATTTTTTACCAAGAAGTTGAGAATAATTTTGCAGAAAGTAGGAACAGTGCTTCGGATGCCTGCTCTGGTTAGTCAGTACAAATCTGAATTTAGCCTTTCAACTTTGTTACACTCAGTTCAGAAGGTAAATATCAATCTAATATTTTTGGACTATTGTCTACTGGAGGATTTATAGTTTCACCCCTACAGGACACTAAGAACATGCAAGCTCTTTCACAGCTAGCCATATTCTTTCCCACCAATAAAAGACTGCAGCTATTAGATAAACATTGCAATTAATTACTTGAACTGCTCGGTCTAATAGTTGTGTCTGTCCTTTGTGACTAGGAATCAGAAAAGCTGGAAACTATCAATGCAGAATTAAAAGCCCAGATTGAAGAGCTAAAGAACGAGAAGCAGCATTTGATATACATGCTAAACCTTCACAGGCCCACTTGTATAGTTCGGGCACAAAACGGAAGGACACCTGAAGATGAAAGGAATCTTTTTATTCAACAGATCAAAGAAGGCACGTTACAAGGTTAAGTGATATGGCAAACATGGAAATATTTATAGTGTTTTTAACAACTACCAGAATCCATGGAGAATCTGACATAACATGTAGGATTCTATTAGTCAAGAGCCTTTAGGAAGGGCAGATCTCTTTCTTAAGCGGAAAGAATCATTTTGGCTTGACAGCGATTCTTCCCCTTGGAAGATCTGGTCTCAATCAAATTGAAGAGTCTTCTGCCTCAAATATAGGTTTCACACCTGTCATACTTGCTGTTCCTAGGAGCTACAGACAACAGCTTCAGAAGTTTTAGCTCTCTGCTAGTATACAGTATCTGCACTCACGACGTTTGTGCTAGAACACTATGACTTCCGATGATGCACGTGGTACAGACAACTGTGCTGGATGGACACTACTTTTCCTTGTTGCTGGTAGGGAAAGCAGACTGAGAGTATTTTTAAAGTTTCTAAGTTTCCAGGGGGATGTTTTCTGGCAGAATGTACCAATGCGTTATGTTGCATTCTAACCTAACACACACATAGACAAACACACAAAAAGCCTTTAGTTCCAACTAAGCTTTGTCTTTTTTTTTTTCACAACACTTGTGTGGTTTCTTTCAATGACTCATCTCAGAGACTGAATTTGAAAAGCCAAGTGTGACAACGAAATATTTATTGCAAAAGGTCCTTGTAGCTAAGTTTGTATTTTATGAGCTGGAACCCCACATACTATCCTTTGGGGACTACAATTTTTCCTTGAATAACTGAACAGCAGCTTTTATCACCACTTGGTGACTCAGTGAATTGGACCCACCAGAAAGGGGAGACTAACTATGGAGAGATATTGATACAGGTTTTGTCTGAATAAAGTACTGTGGGACTGAATTCCAGCCTCACGAGTCATGAAAAGTTGGTTGTTTCTTTTTTTAATTTCACCTAGGATTTAATCCTACAAGCCTTAATTCGTGTTCTTAATCCTTACTCACAGAAGAGGTTCTATGGACTTCAGTGGGTCTGCTTATGCAGGTGGCTCTTATATACATAAGAGCTTGACAAAGCTTTTTCCATCCTGGTCAGGATTACTTGGTTTTGCCAGGTGATTCAGAAGGAGAAACCATGATTGCAGCTACTTTTATTTTACGTTTGGGTGGCAACTACAGTCAATCAAAAGTGTTATTTAGAATCTAAAAGAGGCAAGAGTTTTGATGTAGTGAATAACTGTTTTTATTTTTTTATTAAATACTAACCATAGATGTTTTTGAACTGGTTGGTAGAAGAGCTGCTGGACAAAACAGTTGGAGCTATGAGTGTTTAAACTCTGATGTTTCTGTGAAATTCTCAGATTGTTTAATCCTATAAAATATATCCTTACAATTTTTTGTAAAAGAAAATACTATCCTTATTTATCACTAATATCATCATGAGTAAAGTTAATAAATACTGCGAGCAAGATAAAACTGAAAACACAAGTGTTGTGCTGTCTCTTTACTTTTATCTGTTGGTGTTTAATATTACATATTCCTAAACTACTTGTATTTGAGACACCACTATTGAAAACACTTATCCTTTGTCTTTTCCACAAATGAGGCACTGAATATATTGAATAAACGGGTGCAGAGATTATACCTTCCAAAATTCTGTACCTCCATCAGTGGTGTCTAGCTGCTCAATGTCACAATTTAAGTGAAGCAGACAGTAAGAATGGAACTTACAGTACATACTATTTTACGGCAGTTACGCAGTGTTTTTACTCTAAAGGCTAGAATAAAAGATACCTCAGCCATAGCTTCTTACCCTACAAGTCCTAGATGAGTTTATCAGATATCATACCTGATCCTTATATGATTGTTATATTCTGCAACAGAACTTCTTAGTACACTTTCCTAAGATCTGGATATATTGTAATGTCCTATGTCACATTTAAAAGATACATACTTCATGTATCTGAAAAGTGACCGTATTACAGAGATGACATACAGGAATCTGTCCTGAAAATCTGTTGTCTTTCTGTATGTTGGAAGGAGCTTCCATTGACTTCAATGAGAGTTTCATTCATGCCCTGTAGGCAGAGTTTGGACTTTCAGCTGTGACTTCTTTGGTTTAGAGGGCAAGTTCCACGGGGAATTGGGCCAGCTGTTTATCAGAGCTAGATATGTATATGACGTGTGTTACAATCAACTTGACAAATGATGTCGATTGGTACTTGACTTCTGTAATGTGGAAATACAAAATGAGGCATCATTGCGGTATCATGCACCTTGGCTTTGCCTTTTGTGCATCAAATACCAGCAGACAGAGCTGTTTGCCTCCTATGCTGTTATAAAGTGTTACCACAGAAACTAGAATATAATCACAGAATTCATGTGCCTCCCTTAGGAAATTCGTATGGTTGCTTTTAACCGTATCACTGGTGACGCAGGCGTCATGCTTTTGTTGCTTGATGTTATTTACTTGGCATGTCAAATGTTAAAACGGTACCACTACTATTGTCAGAAGGTAATCTGTTTTTTATTTCTTTATACGTGCAGTCATGGCTGCTTTCTACTGCTTGTACGTGTGTGTGCATACGTGCTCCTGCACTCTAGAAATGATGGCACTCAAATCCGTTTGGCTGTGCTCAGGACAAGGGTGTTTAAACAAGCTAGACTGGAGCAGTATGTTGCATGAGTTTTCTGAAAGTATCCTTTATTCAGGAGAGCCTTTAAAAGCAGTTTGTTTTCTATTCTCAAGTTTGTTTTGATACTTTAATAAAAAAGAATTAATATATATTTATTCATGTGTCAGTTAATTCATTCTAAGTTTCAAGGTCCAGGAGCAACTTCATTTTCTTAAAATAACGCTGAGATTAAAAAGGAAACACTTTTATAGGTTTGCAACAATAAGCGTTTTATAAAGTGAAACTGGTGCTGTTCACTGCATGTCAAGGTATAAAGTTTTATTTCAAAGCTGATCACGAAGTCCAGGCTACTTTCCTATTTGTGGCCTAGGGCTTCAATTAAAGGACTGAAAATTAGAACTCCTGAACCTTTCCTAACCTTGCAAACAGCCACCTGACAATTATTTCAGCTTTCTGATTACCTAGCGGGTTTAATGCTTTTGCTGCTGTGAAGCTTTAATATTTATAGATTGCTTTCTATGGTTACATAGAAGATGTTAAGAAGAATAGCATGATTAGGGCTTTGGTTTGTTTCTCTGTGTGTCGGTGTGTGTGCGTGTGTGTGGGTGGAGAAGCATGAAGAAAGATGAACAAAATGTTCTATCCTGCCTTTCCAAAACTAAGTATTTACACCCAAACAGAAGTCCCTGTGTTTTGACAGCCGGGGATGTGGACAAGAACTTTTGGCTTCAGTCCTTTGCAAGCATTCATGATTTGTAATACAGAGGTCAGATAGCAGGCCAGGAGCTCCAGGGACCAGGGAATCCATTGTGCTGTTGCAAAATCTAGTTAAGTGTCAGCTGGAAGGAAGATCCACTACTATGAGCTTGACAATGTTGAATGCTTACTCAGTACATCTATTTACAGATGCACAGGCACAATAATTGAATATACACGTTTTCCTATAACTGCTAGCAAATTCCACTTCTGAATACCTCATTCATGTCTAATTTGGTAAATTTATAAGTCACCTGCCTGTCTTGTTTTAGAAAAACTTATCAACAAAATAAGGGCTATGAATTCATGAATTGTTATTTGTGTAGTATTTTCTTTAAACAGTATGAGTTGAAACCATGAAAGCCCCAAAGGTCTCTATGACATTCCTAACAGCATAACTGATATTCCTGGAGCAGGGTCATACCTTGTATCCTCTCCTTACGTCTTGTTTTAGATGCTAACCCTGTGTATGTACGTACCCATACAAACCTTAAAGGGTGCTGGGCTGTGCAATGTGCATTAATAAGGAACTTCTTCTAGTCTTTTCTAGCTCTTCCTTTGATGTAAATAAATAAATGGCAATACTGAAGGTAGGTAGAGCAAATTATTTATGCTAGGCTGGAAACATTTAATGAAACTGAATGGTAACAAATTTAAATTTACAATAACTTTTCTATATGGGCCCGTTAGAATTTGAAACTACTGGTTAAGAAGTTGGTTTTAAAATTACTAATTTGTAGTTTTACAAGAAAGACTGGATGATTTGTGGATAATGAAAATAAAACAGTACAATTGCTTACTAGTAGCAAAAGAGTTTTGAAAACGAAATCTACTTAATCTTAAAAAATCCTCAAATCCAGAATGACACCTGTAACTTTCATCCACTCTTCTTTTGGTTGGTTGGTTGTTGGTTTTGGTTTTTTTTTTTTTCCCCTTCAGTTGAATACTGGACTAACCACTAGTCTCGTTCATGCTGGTCATTGCCATGTTTCTATGTTTGCCCAGTGCCCCCAACTGGAGACCCCGAGAATCGCATGATTAAAATGCACAATAATACTAATTTACACAAGTACTTAGTAACACTCTTCATTAGTTTGTAATGATACCAATACAATATTTTAATTTCTATAGCAGACATAATTCCTTTTTTTAAAATGTAGTTAAGATAAAGAGTGACAACATTTAAAAAAAATCCTGTTACTCAAAGTTTATTTCCTTAGTGGACACTCTGAGTCAGAACTGCTGACTTCAGTGATAAAAATAGTTATTTACTAATTTTTAGTGGTATTAGATATTCGAAGTCATCACAGTTAAAAGAGAGTACAACTGGAGTCTATTCTTGATACAGCATCAGTTCTGGCTACATATCTTTACTATTGCTGACAATGATGCATGAACCAAAAAAACCCCAAAAATCTAAGTGTACTAGAGCTGACACTCAGGAAAGTTATTAGACTTGTGAAATGAATAAATAGAAAATGGAAACAAACTGAGAGTTCAAGCTGGAATCCTTTTTCTTTTCTTGCTTTTGAGGATTTAGCAAACTCATATTTGTAGGCTGCCAAAAAACAGTTGGTGCACCACCATGCCCACTTAAACAGCCGGTATGTCCACCACAGCAAAGAGAAGTGTAGTATGGCACTACTCTTCTATAAGCTAGCTTACTACTGGGAACATTCTGGTGATGACAGCAAGAAACTCTGCACAGGCTAATTGCTGCCACTGAGAGGACGAGCTCTCCGTGCAGCCAGAGAGGTTACTGGCATCTGAGGTAGCTCATTTAAGGCCAGCTCGGGTATCCTTCAGCTCCTCAGGTCACGTAGCTGCCTGCATTCACACCTAAACAGCTCCACCAGTTCAGAGCAAAGGTTCCCCCAGCCCAGTTTTCTTTCTACAGCAGAGATCAAAAGCAGCTGCCTGAGGAAGAATAAGAACAGAGCATGCACGCTTCCCCTGGGTAGCGTACGCTTTCCCACACTATTTTGAGCCAGTGAGTCACACAAGCTCAACGTGATTGCTTTAGGTAGTAGCCTCCCATAGATCTTTCTCTCAAGTATTTGACCAGCTTCTCGTCCACAGTACCAGCATCTGCAGTTACTTTTGGTGTCAAGTTCCATAGGGCTATCACCACTTAGAAGTTCCTTTTCTTTTGACCCTATTCCTTGTAACTCAACACTTGACAGTCCCTCATTCTTGAATTGGAGGAGTGCATCCTCTCCATGCCACTTGATTTTATATTTTGCTGTGTTGTTTCCTTTATAGGACAAAGAGTCCCAGCCTATCCAGCCAGTTTGGATTTTTTTGGGTAGCCATTCTATATCCTTGGTCCTTCCTGTTACCCAGATTTTCTAGGAAAACTGTGGGTTTTCCAGTAGTTTAAGATAAAGGGACCATAAGTACCCACAGCATTGAAGGGGTGGTCAAGCCATGCAGTGGGATCTTGATGTTCCCTGTCCCTTTCTCAATAATTCCAGAAATTTGGCTTGCATTTGTGATGTCTGCTAAGCATTAGGTCCGACGCAATGCAACTATCTATCATAAACACAAAATCTCCCTTCTGAGTAGTAATGGTAAACTCAAACCCAACATTACATATATGATGCCAGGATCACTTTTCCCTGTAGGCATTACCTTGTGTTTACTTGCACTGAATTTTATCTTCCGTTTTAATTTCCAAACTGTAAATATAAAGTCTTCCTGCAAATCTTCTTAAACTGTCCTTCTCCTTACTATTCTGAGCAATTCTGTACCATCATCAACCTTCTCAGTACTCTACTCATCTTCTTACCAGGTCATTTCTGAAACTGTTGAGCCATGCAAGTCCCAGTACAGGTTCCTGTGGAAATCCACTAGATGATCTGCCCCCAGTCAGAGAGTTCATCATTTACTCCTACTCTTTTTTCTACCTTTTAATGAAATTTTTATGCCGACATATGTATTTTCTCTATTCATTAGCTCTCCTCGTTTCTTCAAAAATCTTTGCTAAGGGACTTTACCGAAATCTCTTTACAAGTCTCCATAAACTGCATCTAATGAACCTCTCTGATCCACATGTCTGTCGACACTTTCTAGGAACCCCAGGTGTGTCTGTGAGCCTGGATTTTATTTTACAAAAGCCAAGCAGATGATCTTCAAGCAGAATGTATTTATCAGCACCAAATGATTTTATTCCCATTTAGGTCTATAATCTGACAGGTGAGTTTATTTCCCTGGAACCTCCTGGAACCTTTTATAAAGGTTGGTGACACATTTGCCACACTCCAGTCCTCAGATACTAAGGAAGATTAATTTAGTGTGACAGTGAGAGACTTGCACATTATTTTTAGTACTTCAGCAATTTTCTCTTTCTGTTTTCTTCAAGCTTTGAATGAAAAATCAATTGGTTAATGCTGATTTTTCTCTAAAATCCCACCCATAATCACTTTTTCAGTTTCAGACAGATCCTCTGCTGGTTTCCTTCTCATTGCCCCATCACTGAGAGGGCTCTGGCTAGAGAATGACCTCTATTTCTTCAGGTTCTCAGCTCTGCAAGTGTTCCCTTTGTACCCTGATCATCAGTTGGTACTAGAGTCTCTATCAAGTTAATTATTAATAATACATCTAAAGGATTATTCAGCATTTATTTCAATTCCTTTAGCTACTCTATTCCCTTAGCTTGCTGCTGACAGGCTTCTGCTTTAAGTGCCATCTCCTGAATGTGCCCTACAACAGGGTCTTCATCATCCTCAATCACATTTAGAACTTTCAGAGTCTCTGTCAGCCACTCAGCTTTTGTGTGACATTAAAGAGCTGTAACACAGGTACATATCTAATTTTAATTACTGCTATGCTGTGTGACTTAAACACACAAACCACCCAAGGCTTTGATTTCTCCATCTGGAAGACATGAATACCAACTGATACTGTCCTTTCTAAGCATTTTGACATCAAAGGAAAAGTGTCATGATTTTTTTCTCAATTAAAGTAGTACAATATTAAAAATTATCTAACAATAATCTTCTTTTGAGAGTTAATCTCAAATAAAAAGTTATAGCAGTGCCATTCTTTCAGCCAAAAAAAACCAAACCCAAACCTTACTTTTGAAGATTTTGCAAGACTTGTTCAAAAAACTGTGCTGAGCCACTAGAAAGCTGCTGAGCATAAAGGTAAATTTTATTGCCATGAGATTACCACTTACATTCAAGTAAATTTGTCCAAAACTCCTGTGATAAATGGCACTCCAATCAAACCCAGAAATATGTTTAGTTGGTTGGGGGGTGTGTGTTTCTTTGTTTGTTTTAGCACTTCTTGCCTTTGACAGCAATAGTGACACCATGGGTGTAAACAATACAAGAGCCAAATATGCATTAAAAGAGAAGTAATACTCTGAAGAAATCAAATACAACTGAAGTTACCTGGGTTACAGTAGAGTTACAGACTATTTTGGAATGCAAGTGGAAAAGATAGCATTTGGCAAAATTACTTAACTCTAAGGGATTTATTTTATATGCAGAATTACCCACATGTAGAACTAAAATAGCTCAGTCAGAGTTTTCCTGGACACCCAGCCAACACATTTTTCTGTGACAGAAGAGCACGTGTGGTTTGGATGCCTTTACCCAAACAGCTACTGCAGTCAAAATTCTCAGTCCATTGATGATTCCTTGGTTAAGAGTCGAGATCAGACCAAGAGAAATTAGTTGGGAAAAAACTGATACATATATATACAATATACGTATCTATATATACACACACACATATATATTGAATAGTCCCTCTACTGAACAGAGTGCTGCTACAGCAGGGATCCTTTCTTGCCTGTCTTGGCTAAGCCTAGCCCCCTGATGTTGGCATGGTGAGAACTTCCCCTCGTTTTAATCTGCTATAACCATCAAGGCTGAATCATGTAGGGCTTGTAATTGCACACTTGTAGCTAATCCCTGTGGGTTTATGGTGCCTTCTCAAAGCCCCGGAGCTGAAACACATGCGATGGGTTGAGAACCTCATTCCCCATGACTGGAGGGAAAGCCTTAGAAATTACTAGTTTGTACTAAGAAGTTCAGAAACCACGAGAAAATAAATTAAATATAATGCGTTAGACTGTTAACAATTTATGTTTAGAACTAAGTGTTCTGGTTTGTTTGTGCATGGGAGGGGGTATTTTTTTAAACAGGATTTTTGAATGTCTGGGTTTGGCCATATCTTGTTTCCCTGCTGACAACAAAACCATCCGTGGACAGAAGAAAGGGTCACTAGAGAAACCAGTTACCATTGCTAATTCTGAAGGGTCACCAATAGTAGGTTCAAAGAAAAAAAAATCCTTAGAATTAATAACAAGAGAAAGGAGAGATTAATTAAAAAATGTTACCTGCTTTTCAAGTAATGTCACATCCCTCTGCATCTAGCAAAAAGCAGTGAGAAGCACTCTGTTTTACATTTATCATTTGTTACTTTCATCTGAATCTCTTCAAAAGGCTTTTGACCCTCTTACCCCTCTGTGCACTGACCCTTCCCTTCCCATATTTCTAGAAGTCATTACTCAAATGAACAAAATGTTCCAAAGCTGGTTTATAGCACACAGCATAACAGTTCCCTTAAAGAGAAGAGAAACTATTTTACAGGAAACTAAAGCAAATATTAAATTGCACAAATATGTATCCAAAAGCAGGAAATGCCATTGTTGAGAGTGCAAGCAGAAGTTCAACTTAGCTATCTTACACATGAATGATGAAAAATGTTCTAATTGTGTGACTAAGTATTTCCAAATAAGAGAATATATCACATTTGTCCTTCTTTGCACGTGCACAGTTCTGTATATGGCACAAACAGAATCTTTTAAGAAAATGTCAACACACAATGCAGAAGCAGACTTCGGATTCTTACTCCCGTGCACAGATAGTTCACAGTTTCATTCAGGAGCTATTTACTGAAGAAAAATGTAGTTACAAACTCAAATGAACAGGTATCCACACAGCTAGGATTCCAAAAGGTTTTCAAGGGACTACAATAAACCTAGAGGTCTGTGCAGCACAAAGGCATCACATAATTAATGATTATATTGTAAATTGTAAATGTCTAAATTAGAAAAAATGTCATGGATGACTTTGGGAAAAATGAATGCTTTGACTGGTAATAATTTCAATCAGCATGAGAGCTAATGTCTTTTTTTGCAGGACTTGTCCACATCCTCTGCGTTGCAGGCAGGAATTTCTAAAAGCATTTGAGAGGGGATATAATAATCCTGCTTAGGCCAGAATAGGTCACTGCAGCAGAAACCATAGATGAGAAAAAGTTAACAGTAAACTAAACAGAGAACTGTATCTCCTTTCTAAAGAAGCATTTCTAGCTCCTCGGTCCTCCTGGACACCGACCACAGCAGCAAAGGCAGCTACCACAAGTTAGGATGATGAAAACTACTACTGAGCAGTGAAAGCTCTTACCTTTAAGCACCTCTGTACAGGTGACCTTCAAGTGCAGCCAATCAGCCCATTCCCCTTCCACCCTGAGATAGGAACAGCAGATTTCTTTTACTGTGTCACTAAATCCTAGCCTCCATGAGCTGCAGTGACCCATTCCCAGGGTGTGCCTGGGACCCAAAGACGTTAATTTCAGACAGATGAGTATCAAGCCCCACAAAGCCCACTTGGAGGAAGAACTGACTCAAGGGACAAGTGTTTTCTGAGACAGAGGGACATGGGAGAGAGTCAGTACAATCCTACATTTGCCTAAGGCTTCACTATACCTAAGGCCATATCTAAGCAGCAGAAGCACCTGTGCAGTGAAAAGAGCATGTAAGAGATTGGCATGATTGTAAAGGAAACGGTAAGGGGCTAGGCAGGGGGATAGATCTGAATCAACCTCTTATTTGGATTTTCATCTTTCTCTACCCTAGAAACACCAGACTAATGACTCTGGCACATATGACATTTATTTGAACTCCAGAGTAACTACAGTGTTTTGCATGGACAGCAGTAAAGGCATCAGAGAAGGACATAGAACCATAGGGCCATTTTCTATCTCTCCCCCAAAATATAGTGCCATCATTTAAAGACATTTGAAGTTTTCTAGTTTGGGTGGGTTTTTTTCTCCCCAGGCACTTTAAGATGCATTTGATTGCCTCATGATCCAATTTGCTTGCACAGTGCCCTACCAGCATTCATGATTGTTGGAACAGTTGTTTAATAGCAGTTTTGTAAAGCACAGAGAAGCTCATTCGGGACACTACAAACTCAGAAACAGCAATGCAATTATTATATTCTGGAAACTGGATTCACTCTAAAAGCTAATCTGTCACAAGCAAAAATAGGAAAAATTAGTTTCTTTCATAGCTGATTCCTTCACTCAATGTTCACAGACACTGAATACATTATAGGATCCTATTCTCTTTGCCAAGCCTCCAGTTCTGCTGCCCACAAACATACAATCAGTGTCCCAGCTTCTGAGAGGCTATCCAGTTATGTCTGGCATTTTAGACTGCTCCTTAAGTAGGAAAGCATTAGTGTATTACTCCTGTGCACGCGAATGAAAGGATATGAATGTCGCAGGGACTGGGCAGGACCTCCTATCAAAAAAAATCCCTGTTAACATTGATAAAGAAACCTGTGGTTTTAAAGAAAGATTTCAAGCCACAGCCCAGCCTCTGCTATGTAACATCTGCATAGTCATTGTGTAAAAACTATTTGAGTATGAACTCAAGTGAGCTTTCTAAATATACACAGGCTCCCAAATACATGCACTCCAAATGAATGACATATTAAATCCTGATGGGTGGACAGACAGGCAAATTCCCACTCAGGGCACATTAGGTGCTGGTGGATGGATCCCACTCAGGGCTGTGGGTCCCTGCAACCACTCAGACAAAGATGAAGATGATGAATCCTGATGTTTGTGCATGCCCAGAGGAACAGAAATTTAGGGTTTTGCAGCAGACATCTGGAATTATAGTGACCATAATTATGCTTAAATCCTTTTGGGGATTTAAGCACCATTAAGGTCCTTTAGTTCTTCATCTAAAATTCAAGCACTAAAGACTATTTCTAAGTATAAATAAGCATATGCATTAGTAAGGGAACAGAAGGTAATGCCCAGTTTCCTTTAAAATGAATTCTGTCTAAAACATTCAGCTAAAGTTTTTAGGTCACCCTAGTAACACAATCAACATTACTATAGTATATGGAATGTCTTTCTTATATGGAAAGACAGATCACTCCAACCTCATGAAAAGGTAATTCTACTTCTCTGACTCATGTTAATAAATTCAGACTTGTGGAGTGAAATGGGCAGTCACCAACCATCTTGAGCTCCCAATGATGTCATGTTAGTTGACTATTTAATATGTGTAAATTTGAAAAAACACAGTAAATGTCATACTTTTATTTATAATCCCTCAAAGTTCAGCATGTTCTGAGCAATTAGCACAAAATTACTGCCAGAGATGTGGTATAGTACAATAAATAACACTTTAAAAAGATACAGATGTTAAATGTGTATGTGCCTTCGAGACTCATGTTAAACATTTAAAAATAACATCAATGATTATTGGTGCATTTATATTTTTTAAGATCTAGGACTGGCAGAGGACCCTGTGGCTCTTGCTCTGTACTGCACCATGTGTGTGATCTCCAAAAAATTTCAGAGGGAGGTCTTTTTTGTCTCTTCCAGACTTTTACTTAGTAAGAGCATAGTGAGTTAAATTCAGAAGCAGGGTAGGCATATACATCTCCAAAAACTCTATGAGTCAAATTTAACAGTGACCAACTAGTGGCACAAACTATAATCCTGGTGTCTAAGAGAAGCAAATCGTTGACTTCAGTGCTTATTCTTCAGAGTTTGTAAGATAAGAGTCAACTTACAGGTAATATAAACTGTTCACAGATAGGTGCTGGGCAGAGTGACCTGCACAAATGTAACATGTCTTGTAAAATGAATAGAGTGTTACCTGCCTTATGGCAGAAAGCAACAACATAGATGGCAGTAGCAGCCTCAGTAACAAACATTGAGACAAGTTTTCCCTCCAAACTCTCAGTCATATATATCTACCCTCAGCAGCAGGTAAACCACAGTTTTAAACTGAAAAACAAACAGTCTCTCATCCCAAGCGTGTCACGGAAACTGTTCTGGGAGAGAAAGCTGAAGGCCAACAGGGAAATAAAGCATTTCTCTTACATTCTGTCTCTCTGGATGAACAGAACTTGGAAGTGTTACAATAAAGGATAAGAGAAGCTAGAAACCTACAGCTTTCCCTCTCTGGCTCTTTTTCAGTCCTTGCCTTCCTTCCTACTCTGGGTCCCCAACTCTTGTACTCCAAACACAAATCACCAGCACATCTATCAATGGATTCTCTTTCCTGCAACTCCCAAGACTCCCAGCTCAAGCCAGAACATTACCAGTTCCTTCAAACTCAGCTACGCTTCCCAGTGCTGCTGCACTCCATAACTTCTGCAGAGAGGCTGAGTGCATTATTAACACCAATTATTCCAGTAGCACCTAATGCCCAGCCTGTGGTGACATGAATAATTAACAGGGGAGCCTAAGATTAAACAGTTCTTCCCCAAATATATACATCATCTTCCCACACTTCGTCCTCTTTAGCCTCTCCATTACACTTGCTTTGCATGCTTGCCGAGTGCTGCATTAGCTCAAGTTACCACATTTTACCACATAATCCTCTTTTAGGAATAATTTACATACAATGAGAAACTTACACCATGATTTAAGTAATTGTTAAACTCGTCTCAGTATACATCGCAATAAACACTGCCTAGAAGCCGCACATGAATTTGTGGCTTTCTTATGCTACCTAACAGCAGAAAAATATGAAGTAATAAAACATTCTTTGAAGTGCTAAATTCCTGCCTAGAAGACAGGCAGCATAGAAAGAGCTGCTTCATTTCTTGTTTTATGAATGGGGACCTGGGACTTTTGATCACAAAGTTTTCTTATTTGAAATGGAAGGGAAGTCCAGCCCATGAAACTTGCTGGGAGATCTACAGTATTCCACACATTCTCATAAAGTGGACCATTTCATTACTAAGAGTGAGAATTGCTTTGTTTATAAACAGAAAAAATAAAATTCCTTAATAAAAAAAAAACCAGTGTCATGAGCGGAAGAGTGTTTCTTGGTACTGAAAAACCTCACCACCTATTGCTATTGCTTTCTGATACCAGTTTTAATTTTCAGTAAAAACTGAGACCACTACATAACTGTTCCTGCCAGGCATGGGAAAACAGACTCCTATAATGCAAGGTTCCACAAGGAGCAAGCAGCACATTGAGCTCGAGGTCAGCTTCATCTTTCATCAGTCTGCTAAGAAACAAACGAAGACAAAGTTATACCCTCCAGCCTTCAAACAAATTCTCACCAAATTGGACTTTAATCTGGAGGGTCTTTGGTTTAGTCCATTTCCCAGACACATTCTAATATGTATCAGAAACTTTCCCCTGCCTGTAAGTTTTTAGATGGTTACACAGCTAGCTAGAGAGCCAAAATTATGGATTGGAAGTGAACAGTCATTTCAGAAAATTTGGATTCATTTTCCATAAAAAGCTCAGAGGTAGACATTTTTTCATAAAGAGAGGTAAGAGGATTCTCTTCATCTCTGCTGCCATGAATCTTCATTTACTTAATAGAGCAAAACACAGAAAATTATTTTACCAGAGTAAAAACTGGGTTACATGATCCAAACTTCCCTTGCAGGGGAGTGCCAGCAACACTCACTGGATAGAATGATACAAAAAATCTGAAGTTTGGCTCTGGAGTTTATATCCTACAATCCTGAGTTGGTAAAGATAGGAAATTGTGCCAAAAAGCTGTGAGACTATTTAAAGCAGAGGAAAACATATCCATCTGGTTTTTAAATAGGAACAGGGATAAACAGCAACATAATCTGCAGACAAAATGTAAGGTAAAAATATAAAACCAAACAAAATTATTTTCAGTATCCTCTCAGAAATTAACATTCCCTGAAGATTATTCTGAGAGAGGATTTCCCTGCAACACACTCACTTCTGATAAATCATAAATCAGCACATGCAGCCTATGGAAGGCAACAGTTTCTTGCATCTCTCTTGACTTCTAAGGAAAAAAGCCACCATCCACAGGAAGGAAGATAATGAAAATAAATATGAGGGACTGTGGACAATTAGGGGGAAGAACATAATCTGCAGTTGGTTCCTTTCACAGGCAACATGAATAAAGACGGTTTCTGCCCCTAGTAACACAGGCTTCAGCACAAATGAAACTGTTGGCCAATTCCAACAGATACAACAAGAGGCAAAATTCAGTTCTTGCAATCCAGTCTTACTAGTTTTCTAATGAGCTGCTTTATTCATGTACAGAATTTGATCGCTCAAGCCCAGAAATGCCTAGCTCGTACAGAGACCATTTAATTTACACACATGCATAGCACTTCCACTGCTTCAACGTGAACCACAAGCATGCTATGAGTAGCACAACACTGACTCACAAAGCTTTGGAGTATTTCATTTCTAGTACGGATAGCGAGAAATAAGATAGAGCTCAAACGCAGGGTTTCTATTCACCGTTTCCTTCTATGAAATATGGTATTTCCAGTATGTGTTTCTCAATCAAACCATCCCCCAGATCAGCTCCCGCAAACAGCTCAGAGGCAGTAACCAGATACTTGCTGTCTGAAGAGTAGGCAACACCAAGCAGAAGTGAAACCAGCTTTCAAATGCACTTTGCCCGGAGCAGCTCCATTCCTTCTCTCCCACTGACTGAAGGTAAGACAGTAAGTCAACACTTAATATCCAAGTGTATCCTTTCTGTTTTCTGTCCCATCCTCCAAACAAGCAGCACAATTCTTCAAAAAAACTAGTGTTTTGCTTCTTAGATTGACTCAGCACTGTGTCAGCAAATGACAAGTACACGTACCGGTGCCAAAGAGATGCAGTTATTTTGCATGGCTTGTGCAAGACCTTTACAAATTTCTTGCATTAAACTATGAGTCCATCTTGCATCATCTTGATGTGATTTTTGTATTTTAGTTAATTTGAAACAGCATTGTATGTAGTAAGCTATACGGAATTTGGCTCTTTAATGGCAAGCCAACATTAAGCCGATACTCAGACTCGTCACTCCAAAGCTGCTGGAATTTCTGTGGGAATGATGATTATTCTCTTAAAACAGCGCTGGCTTTGGCTGCTTTCAGCAGGCTGGGAGGCACCGTCAGAAGCAGACCGTTAAAGCTCAACACATTCCCAAAAGTCATAAACTGAACCATGCAGGCTGGAAAGTGGTTTATATATTTTCTATTTTGATCTAACAATAACGACCACCACCCCGCCCTTGGATTACTTTGGCCCAAATCCTGCACCTGAGGGAGGTGCCGAGCCCCCTCCGCTGAGGGGTCCATGCGGGCCGGCCTGCGGGGCCGGAGCCTCCCCGGAGCTCTCCTCCCCTGCCACACCGGGAAGGGACGCCTGGGCGGGCGAGCATCGGGTTCGTCATCGTAATCCCGAAACTCTCGACTTTAATTGAAAGGCTTTCACTTTCTGCCGGCCGCCGGCCCCGGGCAAGGAAGTCGCCGCTAGGGGACACTGAGGCCCCGGTTAACCCCGGCCGGGCGGCTCCGGCGGACGAACGGGTAGGTGCACAGGGCCGCCGAGCGGCCAGTCTGGGCCCTTCCGCCGCGGCGGGACTAGAAGGGCCCTTTCCCCCGCCTCTGAGGCACGCTCGGCGGGGCTCACGCCTCCCCTCCGGCGGGGGCCCTTTGCCCGGCCGCTGAGGGGAAGGGGCGGCCCCTACGGCGGGGGCGACCGTTGGGAGCGCGGGCGGCCCTGAGGCGGGGAAGGCCGGCCCGGTGAGGCGGGGCAGCGTTCGGCTGTGCTTTCCCGAGGCCCGCGTCCAACTCCCGGCCCGGGGAAGTCTGGTGTCACCGGCCGCAGGGTGCGTGTCAGTTCCAGGCACCTCCAGCCCGCGCCGGCTGATGGTACGAGCAGGGATTTCCCCGCCTTTCGGCAAGCCCAGATCCTGTAAATGAAAATTCGGGCCCTGCTGGTCGGCTGGATGGAGAGTCCCTGAAGGCAATTTATAGACCGTACTTCGTGACTGGGATTTTCTGATGGCTTTCAGGTATAGCTGCCTTAGGAGAGGAGAACGTAAAGATGATGGCGGCGACAGGCAGAGTTAACATCTACATCTACTGAGCCCGTTCCACCACACGGATGAGATACCGTAGCCATTTGTGCCATACAGAGCATTTCAAACCATAGCCGCCACAGCTCCTGCTGTATGCAAACTCCGCAGGAAAGCAGAGTTACCGACAGCTGTGGAAGAACCCTGAGAAGACACCATTGATATGCATCTTGGGAGCACATCCAGAAGCGCTAACTCAAATCCCCCGAATTGGTTGGCCATTTTAGCAAGCACTGACTTTTATAGTACAAGAGGATTGTGGCACATCAGTCTTGCTGAAGTCACGTTATAGTGCAAATGCTGCAGTCATGCGTTTTTCCCCATCATCACCGTGCCAGTGTAGCCCAGAATAACAAGAACCTAAACAATTAGCCCTGCTGCTCATCAAAGCCAACTATCCCATCCTGCCAATCCATCTGCATTGCTTCCTGTACTGCGTTCTGTCATTGCATACTGCATTTACCACATACATGTGCTCTCAGGTTTAGAGAGGGCAAGAAGCTATGATGGTCTAAAAAGTAAGTAACCTAGACAAGAGTACATATAGCAAATCAGATAAGCTCTCTAGCCACTTCAGTTCAAACACTGGGAGGGACCTCAAGGAATAGTTTGATTATTAGTGGACAAGAATAATCTGCTCTGCTGATTCTGCTGTAGAACTGGTGACTGCTGGCACAAAGGTGGTTACAAACTTTTCCAAGGTCATCTTGACAGGAATGGCCCTCACAACTTAAGTCACGCTGTCTTGGAAATGCTAAGCAAAGGAATGTTTAACTGCTTTTTAAAAGCAGGTATGTAAACTTGCAAACACAAGACTTGGATAGATTGGATTGGATGGATGGGCCAATGTCAACGGGATGAGCTTCAACAAGGCCAAGTGCCAGGTCCTGCACTTGGGCCACAACAACCCCATGCATCGCTACAGGCTTGGGGAAGTGTGACTGGAGAGCTGCCTGGCTGAAAAGGATTTGGGGGTTCTAATTGACAAGCGGCTGAACATGAGCCAGCAGTGTGCCCAAGTAGTCAAGAAGGCCAATGGCATCCTGGCTTGTATATAAAATAGTGTGACCAGCAGAAGTAGGGAGGTGATTGTCCCCTGTACTCAGCACTGGTGAGGCCACACCTTCAGCATTGTCTTCATTTCTGGGCACCTCAACAGAAGAGAGATGTCGAGGTGCTGGAGCGAGTGCAGAGGAGGGCAACGAAGCTGGTGAAGGGCCTGGAGAATAAATCTTAGGAAGAGGGATTGAAGGAGCTGGGACTGTTTAGTTTGAGGAAGAGGAGGCTGAGGGGAGACCTGATCACTCTCTACAACTACTTGAAAGGACATTGTAGAGAGTTTGGTGCTGGTCTCTTCTCACAGGTAATTAGCAATAGAACAAGAGGGAATGGCTTCAAGCTGCACCAGGGTAGGTTTAGGCTGAACATTAGGAAAGAATTTTTCACAGAAAGAGTGATCAGACCCTGGAATTGGCTGCCCAGGGAGGTGGTTGAGTCCCCATCCCTGAATGTGTTTAAGAGTTGTTTAGATGTGGTGTTGGGGGATATGGTGTAGGAGAAGAATTTGTAGAGTGGGGCTGAAGGTTGGACTTGATGATCCCAAGGGTCTCTTCTAACCTGAATGATTCTATGATTCTAATGGGTAGGCACTTTTGGAAAAACATTACCCCAAATCGTTCTCTCTCAACTAGAAGCAGAGCATATTTTATATCAGGTGCAATTTATCTTTTGAACAGCTTTATCTTAAGGCTTGCTTTTAGTATTTTATTTTTACAGCTGCTTTTCCAATCTGTAGCCAACACTACACTCACTGCTCCTTCAGTCAATGCTTGGAGTCATCTTAGAAAGCTACATAAATCCTGGATGGTACTGATCCTGCCTACTCAGCAAGAATAATTGGCATTCAGGCAATAATTGGCTGACCACCCAAAGCCTCATCCCCTAATGCAGTGAGCTTGGTGTAAACTCGGGAAGGATTGTTCCAAACCCTTAACCAATACTATGAAGGGCAAGTCTTAAAGAAATCAATACTAGCCAACTGTTTTAATTTTCTACATGATTATCACTGGGAAAATCAGAAAGAACTGAAATATGGGGTATGTAGGGAAAAAGTACATATGATTCAGTAAGAATGCTTAGTGTTCTGAGTGACCTTTTGGAGGGCTAAACCTCACCTAAGAAAATGGTTAATGTTTTGTAGCTATGATGAGAGTCCTTGGGAGCATATTCCTGCACATCATGGACTCACATCTTGTCTGGGAGTCCTGCTTCATTGTTTTGGAGCCACTGTTATGTACACTGGATGCTATGTAAGAGGATTTTCCGCTACTGTTTTCAACTCTGTAATGAAAGCAGTATGAGGAAACTACAAGAAGCACTCACTTCCAAATGACCTTATTCTATTTTATTGGTGATGGCAAACCTTTCTACAGAGTGAACCGATGTATGGATGGACTGCCTATCTTGCCTGATTCATGGGATTCAAATTGGGAACATTGTGCTCACATTGCTGCGAAGGCTTAGTTTAGGGTTTTGTAATGCTAAGACCAATTATGACGAGTAATCTCTTACCAGGTATCAACCAGTACTGCTTTAGCAAGTATCAGGATAGAGGTGAAAATGTCACTTAAGTCCTTCTCTTGAAGGCATGAATTTCTTAAAAAAATAAAGACAAGCATGACACTGAAAGTTCACAAAATACCAAAGAAGATACTACCAGAAAGAGTACCTCCATGTACAAAATCAAAACCTCGTCATTCTCATCACAGAAAAACTTCAAACTCAGCCACGAATTCTTCCAATGTTGTTTGGTCCCAAAGGAAAGTGGGGAAGGAGAGGAATATTTTCAGACTATAACATATGAATCACTAAAGTTCCAGAGAAATGATGACCATTAAGAACATAGTTCTGAGTAATCAGCTTGTCTTCTTCATCTGCATGAAAGTGGTCAATGTAGGAAATGAGTGACAGCATCACAAAAACCTACTAATGTCCAAGAGTTCAGCTACTACTACAGCATATTAACAAGCCAGCTATGTATGCAGCTATCAAACGGCAGATAATCTGTCCTGCTTCTGTATGCAAATGCTGGATGCCAAATGAGGGTGAAGGGGTCACAAGTGTTCGGTAGCGTTAGGTCCAGTTTCTCACAGGTAGCAAGCACATCCTACCCATCCAAGGCATTCCCCTGCCCTTCTGTCTCTCTGTCATGGCAAGCTCCCCTGTTCCAGCTTTCATTCCTGCTGTTTGTCAAGCCAGCCTGTGAACAGGATCAGGCAACCAACGCGCATTAAAAAAGGCCCTTTTTCATGCAAGATTACTTTTCAACCAGCTACAGTAAACTGACCAGGTTTATTATGCAGCCCGTAAACATTGTGCTGGTACCACAGAGACGACAGCAACCCAGGAGATTGTGCTGGCACCACAGAGACAACAGCAATCCAGGAGATGGGTGGGGGTGAGCAGGTGTAAGCAGGTATAAGCTAATGTTGCCACACAGAAAACTGTGCACCTAATCTTGCTGTTACTGCTTTTACACATCCATACATCTGGCAAATACACTCAAACAGTGCTTAATATGGCATGAAATTCTAGTGGATTTCAGTAGCAACCAACACCCATTTTTTTCCTTTGGATGCCTGAATTCTCTACCCTTTCCCTTGATCAGTAAGATCCTTTCCCTTCCCACTGAGCACCTTGGTTCTGAAACCCTGGCAGAAAGGCAGTCCCTGATGACAAATCCCACTGACTTGAGGGTGGGGAAGAGCAGGTTTCACACCATCGCTTCTCACGAGTTTAAAACCAAAACTTCTCACTCTTTGACTCCATCAGTAGCACAACACAAATAAACATACTGCAATGCATTACCTTAAGGCATCGGTGGCCTTTCAAAGGAACCAAGGCATTTGAGTGAGAACTGAAGTAGGTTAAGCAGGGGCATGTCCCCTTCTCTCAGTTCTGGTAAGCAATGGCAGAGGAGCAGAGTGATATCCATTCAGTAAAAACTGTGGCTGCCAATTTACCAGTGCTCTTACTCAGCTGGAATGCACCCACATGAACGCCCCTACTGAAGTCAGCTTGTAAATTAGAGAAATATCATCCACACCCATTTTAAAATTCGTTTGTATTGCCAAGATGGCATAAAGGGTGGGTATAGGGAAAGAAACAAGTGTGATGTTTTATCATATCCATTAAGTTGTTGGGACTACGATTTTGAAGCCAGTAAGGCAAATCATCCAAGTGTTTGGCAATGTGTGCAGTGTATTTCCCATAAGATTTTGAGAGAATCTAGACTGTAACGTGCAAGTTCAGAACCTGAATATGGATCTATGCACACAAAGCTCTTGTACTCTCATTGGGAGTATCAGCACACAATTAAATGAAAATATTCAGATTTACTAACTACAGTGCTGAAACTGTAATGCAAATCTTGGTTTGCAATGTTAGAAGATCCCCTTTCATGCCAAAGATACATGAGTATAACTCACCTCGTACAATTCCCTGAGAGGACTGAAGATTAAAAGAAATCTGCTCCATTAAGCTCTGGAGAATAACCTCAGAGAACTAACCCTTGATTGCTAATTGAATGACATCAGAAAGCAGCCATCAGGAGTATTCTGCCAATTTCCTAGACGCTGGAGAGTTTTGGTAAGAGTTGCATTAAACGATCTGTCATCAACTGAATATTAATCTCTCGGCATTTTATTACTCAGTTTTAAACAGGGCCTTCTGGAGGGCATGAATTATTTGGCAATGGGAGGCAGTAATTACAAAGTGAGGTATAGTGTAGAAAACATGACAAGTGAGTTAAAACAGTGTCTGGGGACCATTTAATATTGTGCTGGCAAACAGAACATGTTATAAAACCATTTTAGAGAGACCAGATATAGTGCAGGAATCTAGCTGCTAAACTACAAAAAGGAACCCTGAAGCAGAAAATTCCATTTTTGATTTCTGACACTAAGGCATGACCTTCCAGGCTACGCTCCTTTATCGGAGCAGTAGATCCTGCCTATACAGACCACCATGAGTGTGCACTGAGTTTCTTGAATGTGCTGCAAGAACAGACGCATTTTTTAAACGTGTAGTAATCACTGCACATGAGATGCCATGTTCCATGATTCTGCCTTTTGGGTGCTGTGTGGCTGATGACAGTCTCACTGAACTCAGTGGGGAAGGGGCTCTAAGAAGGAGCAGGGTGCAACTGAGGAAATATTCACTATACATGTGTGTAACAGACATAGTTCTGGTGTAGGTAAGAAAATATGTCAGTAGAGTGAAAACAAAACCACACCGAACTATTAGGGTTCAAACATCCTAACTGATGAACAGATTCTGTGCATTGTGAGGGGATGGTAAGAAAAGCTAAAATCAAAGTGTACAAGGCACCAGATGAAAATATAACTAGTTTTGGAAAGCATCACTGAGTTATTAGGAAGCCACAGCCCATGAGAAATAGAACCGACCATTTCAGGCCACACGATACAGCCTGATGTTCCAACAACTGACATTATTGCATGACAAAGCATGAGTAATACTAGAGGGGTTCTGTTCCAGTGTTATCAGGGCATGGAAAGATTGGGAAAGTACTGGAACATTTCCCTGAATTGGATAGTCATTGCAACAAATCCTTTGCCTCGAAGAACTTATCTTCTTAGTAGGTAAAATAGGCAGATGGCGCTGCAAAGAGATACCTATTACCTGATAAATGACCAAGAGCATTGTGCCATGCAAAGCATGATGGCCCTGAAAGAAAAGCATTACTTGACTAAACAATATTTTGAAAATGTATAGCATAATGCAAAACTATTGCATTATTATTCATTAATTTAATTATTTAATTATTTATTGTTTAATTATTGTGTTATTATTAATTTTATTTATTCCCGGGTTTATTATTACTATTATAATATCATTAGGGAAACTGGAATGTTTCTAAGCAAAGAAGTAGAGACTGCCTATTGACTTGGGATAGATTATTGCTTTCTCACTCGCTCACTTTTAATACGCATCCATGAACTGAATTACTGCTCTTGAAACTCTACTGTTTAGGTATTAAACAAGTATGCAGACTATGTAATACGATTTTTATTAAGAAAAAATGGCACAGTTTAATGTCCTTGTCATTTGTAATAGTATATTCTTGAATTTTGTGAATGCAAACCAAGAAAATGACAGCAAACAGTCTCTCCATATGCATCTGATGTCACATATTGCGATAAAAGCAAAATTGAAAACACATAATCCATTTTTTCTCTTGAATGTATATAGCTGGTATATAAAAGTAAAATAATTTCATTTTCTCCCAACCATTATAAAATCTATAACTATAATTCAAAGTAATTATCTACAATTGTACATTGTTTCCTGAATTTGTAGTTGGAAAGGTAAGGAAAATAAATGGAAACAAATAATGATAGAGAACCAACTAATGAAAACTGTAGGAATTGGGTTTCATATGAATTAAATAGAATATTTTGAATTTTGTAAAATAGCAATCAAATTGACATAAAAAGCTGATAATGTAATAATTTAAGGGGGAAAAGTCTTGATTACATAGTTTCTTAACGTGCTGGTAAAAATACAGATGTGTTCACATGTGAGTGTCATATAGAATTGCTCGTAAAAAGCCTGAGTAGTCATGTAACTTTATATTACAGCTCGCAATCACCCATATCCCCATTTATACTCTTCTGCCTGAATTGTGTTCTGTCCCTGCTGCAAGCTGCTCTGCGTGGGCTGATCTCACTCACTGCTCAAGACTCCTTGAGTTATCTGAAACTCCAGACAGGAGAAGTGCTGGTAAACACAGGACACAGTGTCTACCAGCAGGATAAAAGTTCAAACCAAGGCAAGCTCCCTCAGCATTTTATTCACCTGGAAAAAGGGACTTCTCCGCTTACATAGACAATAGATACGTTTTTGTTATCTGTTTCTTCACCTGTATGATCAAAAAATCTCTTTCAAATTTGATGACTCTTGGCCATTAATACAGTCCTTAAACACAGCTTATGGATCATCTACCCCTAGAAAGGCATGTGCAAGGGTGTGTAACCTCTCAGTGAGCTGACAGAGTAGGTCCTGAGTCCATACTGGAACTTAGCAAACAAATGGGATGACCAGAATTTACAAGGGAAATTTCTAACCTATGTACTACTGTCATTTACTGTAAAAAAGAAAGAAAAAAATATATTAATCTCTAGAGATTATTTACCTCGCAACCCAATAGTGCACTTGGAAATTACTGTACCCTAAAACAGCTCTGATAAGCAAAGATGAAACTCAAATAGCTAAAAGGGAACTAGCAGATCTCTTGCTTAGTATCAAATCCTGTTTTAAAACCTTCTGCTCTTAAAGACATCCTGTTTATATATTTAATCAATGAACTGGATGTGAGAGAAACAAAAATTGCCTGCAATCCTCTGTTAAATGCATATTTGCAAAATTGGAGCAATTCAGCTTTTAAAATAAACAACTACACAGTTTGGGAAATCCTCCAATTTCCTAATAGATGTGGTTTCTGTTTCTCTGAACAGTTTTCTGACCTTTTTGGGAACCTACAATGGTTGAATGGCAGGCCTTTAGAAAAAAAGAAATCCCTTTTGTTTCTGCACTTTCCTTACCTGGATGTTATCAAAGCTTTCAGTTTGATAAGAGACTCTGCCTCTGACAAAACCTCATGGCTGTTTTAGCTCTCCTGTCAAGATGAGCTTCTGGATAACGATGTGAGATTCAAGGACTTCAGGGGGTTGCTTTTATTTGTTTCAATTTGCTTGTTTCAAGACCATCTTGCTTTTAATGATGAATTGCAAGCCTCCTCCAAAGAGAATAAGGACATAGGAGAGGAGGAAATATTTTGGAACACCAGTATATTCAATTGGTCTCACGAAATATAGTCAAGCTTCATCCTAAAACTAAATAGGTTGTGTGCACACATGCCTACCTACAAAATTGCTCACATAGTACCATTTCTGTTGACAGGCTATTCCTGAGCATCTTTCTCCTGACAGGTAGGAACTTCTTCACATACATAGCTAAAAAATACGTACAAATTATACTTATTTACTCTCCTACTAATATTATTTCTTATCTACACTAGCTTCTTCCCTTGCATGGTCTTTACTCCATGATAATTACATAGACAGTGATCCTACCACTTCTCAAACTTGACTTGTCTAAAATGAAGTCTCAAAAAATTACATTCCCCAATAGATTCCAAATCTTTCTAGTAGCACTTCCATGTACCTGTACTAGTTTTTGTTTCATCTTTCTTTATCGTAGTTGAGCAGAAATGCCTGTAGAATTCCAGATGAGGTTTTGCTGGGCCCTTGCATAATTACATTGAGACGTCTCTCTCATTAAGACTATAAATACACCGATAAGGAAATAACCCCATCACTCCACATCTGAGTTCCTATTTAACTTCTTTTTTGCCCCACTGCATTGGTGCTTCAGCATCAGTTAGTGACTAATGTGTCTTTGCTTGTTCATTCCATTGTCATTTCCGATAGATAAGTCTCCACCTTGTGACAGAAAATCACAAATTCAAGTTTGTGATTGTATACTTTGCATCATGACAGGGTGCTAGATAATCTCATCTAGGTTCCATTTCCCACAAAATGTTGGAACAGATGATCTTTTGAGGTCCCTTCCAACCTGTTCTATGATTCTATGATTAATTGTCATGATATTTCTATTCTCTTCTGCAAGGTCATGCAGTTTCACAATATTCCAGTCTCGTTTGGTACTAATAGTTCCTTTGAATCCAAAGATCTTACCAAAGGTACCAAACAAGTGGTTTATGATCAATCCTTGATAACTTCCAATTTTAAATGTTTTTTTAGCCTGATGGCTCCCTTTTCAAAACAAACTACTGCTATTTTTCATTCAGCTATTTATCTGTTTGTTTTTCAATTCTTGGGCTATTTTACATCATCTCCAAATGAAATAATTGCATCTTGTATAGCATTGCATCAAATATTTAAGCAGAGTCTTATTGCTTATTCCTTACCCTCAATTATTTTCTCTAAGACAGACAACAGTTACTGTTCTCAAAATTGGCTTTACAATGGGAAGACAAATCTTAAGACCCTTGCTTAGAATCTCAAGAGTTTTTGACATTTTAATAATTTAGAATAATGAAAATGTGACAACAAGTTCATTATGAGTCACTTAAAAGGAGAAAGTTCTATTAATTGGAGAGATCTATCCAGAACTGAGTTCTGAGGGCAGTGGTCTGTGGTAGACTTAATTGGACAGTACCTGGATAAGTGCAGCAACTCTACCAGCAATCTATAAAGCTTACTCAGCACGTACAATAAAATCTCTTCTAATGCAGATTTAAAACAAACACACCTATTAGAGATATCATTTTCTACTTGGCTACATGAAGAAGCTGCTTCAGGATGAGATAAGGGGTGAAATTGAGGCACAGTAGTCATTCAGTACTAACTCCTCAAATGAATGCTTTCATTCTGTACCACGACAGCCCTTTGTGATTTAGCTTATCCACTTCTAAAGAGATCTATAATGATTCCCCTACAGCAGGCCAAACACATAACTAGGAGAGAACAGATTATTTGCAAAAACTATGCCAGTAATTTTCAAAATAGTCAAGCCCTTACATTTGATGTCAGGGTTTAAAAATTCTACAGTGGGAGAAAAAACTCCTACAGATTTTTTTCCACAGGAGCTATCTAGGAAAAAACCTGAATGAGTGCTAGGAAAGGAGTACGCAATCCCAGGGATGATTGTTACTATGGTTTCCTTATTAAGAACTACCCACTTCAAGTTAGTCTGTAGTTAATCTTGCGTTAAATGTTACTCATGTTAGTGAACATAGTGTCACACGTCCCCTGAGACAGCTGTAGGACTGTTTCTGCTTCCAGTGAAATCAGTGTAAAATCCATGTTTCTGCAAAGACTTAATCCAAACTCTTTCACTCCTATGTGGACGTGTACCCAAACCACATGCTGTTGTACTTGTAAAATGTTTCTCCAGTGACCACTTGACAGTAACCCAGGGTTTACAAACAGAAAACTCCTACCCTCCTATAGAGAATAACAGCAGTCTTTGTAACAGTAAATAAACCCACCTCTTCTCCTGCTTATCAGACAGGCTTCCTTCCTGTGACAGGAATTATATCACTGCACTTATGGGAAGAAGTGAAAAGGGATTTTTTTAAATGGCCGTTTTATCTATCACTTTCACTGAGGCAGAAATTCTAGACTGATTCACAGATGGAAACCCCAAATGCCATGCAGCAAAGCATTCATCTATGGACAGGAAACAGTACGGGTTTTATAGGCTAGAGTAAAGGTTAGGTCACATTCAAGTATATTTTAAAAGATTGCACAGACTCTTTCCTTAATATTCAACTGACAAAACCAGTCACACATAAAAGGCTTTAAATTATATAGAGGGTGTACTAGTGAAGTTCAATTTCTATATGCTCCTGCAGATTAGCCTTGGTCCTCTAACACCAATAACATCAAGTGATGTTTTCACCAAGCTACATAGGAACAGAAGGAACCAGGAAGAAGGAAAAAAAAAAAGTGGCATTTGAAATAAAATAGAGAGAATACAAAATGTGAGGGACTACAAAAGCTATTGCAAACACCAAATGCAGATGAGATCAGCAGGTATTACTGAAGGAGCAGTAGATGACAGTAAAAGGTACCAGGGAAAAGAACAGAAAGTCTGCAAAACAGGCTGTTTTAACTATGTTTGTAAAAAGGTGTATTTTCAGCAAGATTCTGGATGAGAACATAAAGACACTTATAAATGTTCACAGACATGAATGTAAAACATCACTGGGAAAGAACAAGACTTTCTAATTAGCTCTCTTGAGGTATAATAGTTGACCTCTGTTATACTCACACTAGCAGTTTTGGAAAGCTTGACTTTGTCTTTCTCAAAGGCTAAAATTATCCTTTCAAAATATGATTAATTTAAATCTGGACCAACAACAACTGTAAGAAATGAATAGACAAATAGCTGAATTGGACCCTGTCTGCTCCCGGAATGAATACTTTTATCTGTGGGTAAATTTGCACTGAGCATTTAGCTTCTTCATTAAAGTCACAGAAATTACAAAAAGGAAATCCACACTAAACAAATCTAGCCAAACTGTAACCTTCATTGTGAACCTAAGAGGCAAAATCCAGCTTTCTTGACAACCCTCGTCTACATTACGCATCCACAAACAAGACTGCAATTCACAGTACTCCTCACATGAACCACCAACTGAAGATAGAAAAGATCTTCCCTATATACCTGCATCTGAAAATCCTGTGAATGCAGTACAGACCACATTTGTAGGGAACAAGTCAAGGCAACTGGAAGGTTTCTGAAGCTAGAATACATCAAGCAGCATTTTAGCAATTCTTATGTAGGAAACTTTTTTTGTGAGGGTGTAATACCCTGCAGCAAAAGGAGAGGTTTGGATTTGAAAAAGAACTTTTTGTTGCTTCCTTAACAAACAGGCCTTTTCTTTTCTGTTCTCCTTTCTGGTTCCCTATTCATGTAACAATTATCCCAGGCTCCAGAACCCACTCTGGGTTTTGAAACTCTGTAAATCAATATCCTTATTAACAGCTCCTGCAAAGAGAGTAATCAGCCTGTATGTGTACCATTTGCTTAGGGATACATAAGCCTGTGCTTTAACAGTTCATTGTCCCTTTTGACCCATGATTCATCTATCACATTCATTCTATAAATGTATCAGAATGTTTGGTTTATTTGGCTTATGACATTCATTTTGCTCACTTCTTTTGCTTAGGGTTCCCAGTTGCCTTTGAACATTAATTACACAATACACTGTGAGAGATGCCTCGGTCAACCTGTTAAGCAGAAGAATGATGCATAAGGCCCTTTGGAAATAGTGCTGGGAAAAAATAAGTGATGCAATATATGAAGTAGAAAGAAGCAGCCCAGGCCTCTGAAGGTTCCAAGCCCTCTGTTACTAATGGACATGATGCACAGGCTGAATCTACATCCTGTGGTTGTGGGAAGGAACTGGTGGCAGTGAGGGCCACTGCAGGGCTCCCAGCCCTTCCAAGGAATAGCAGCATAACCTTGCACTTAGGTTGGTGTTGCAAGCACACGACGTTGCTGTGAATTCAGCTGTCTTCCCCTGTACACTCTGCATAGGCATTGTACAGTTAATAAACCAGTAAACTCCAATGCAGAAACGGTGGACTAAATCTTGCATTGTAGAACAAGAATAGTGCTTACTGAAGAAGAGTGTACAAAAGAACTTGGGCTACCAAGTGTTAAGCTGGAACCAGTTTCTAGACAGATGTTTAGAAGAATAACTAAGATCTCTACTTTTGAAGCATCTACAAGACAAAAATCTTTAGAAGGATTCTGCTGGGATGGATTGTTTTGGACAAGGTGGTAGTTCTGCAGGGCTCAACAGGAGAGACCATGCTTTTGCAGCTTTTCCAGCCCTGACCTGAGCTAGCTGCTTTCCATTCTCAATCTCAGCTCAACCACACATACCTTGTTTAGAGATATGAGATGTCCTCTCTCAATCTCCCTCTGGACTAAGTTATAATGAGTTTTCCCAGAGCGAATGTTGTTCATTTCTGCTATGCTTCTCCTTCTCCATTACACCTCTACCCTGCCCAAATTACACAGTGGCATCTGGGGCCTGAAGGAATGCAGGTGGGTGGATGAAGACACTTAAGATAGCTTCCTTTCTTAAGTGTGACACATGGAATTGTATCCAGGACATTATCCCAAATGCATACTTTGAAGTGTCCTGAAACTTGAATTTTCATTAGTGCCAGGTTTTCTTTGTGGGATGACTCGGTTCCTACAGGAACATCAGAAACTTTGAAGACTGCATGTAGGCCATAGATAGCTTCTGCAAATGCTGAAAATTCTCTTGGGGACAACCTAATGAAAACTTTTAAAGCCAACAGCTCATGCTTGTTATCCTGTGTTTCTAGTCTGAGATGATGGCATGACAGGGCCCTTCAGAAGGCAGAGCTGACTACACAGTTTCCCCAATTCTATCTTGACAGTGATTAGCAATGCATCATTCTACTAAACAAGGTAAAACAGGGAAAAAAAAATAAAGTATTTCAGACATTTCGGGTCATATTCTGCTGATGCATACTACAATCCTGGTGAAGGGAGAAATTAATCTCAAAGTTGAACTGAAAAAAAAATCCAGATGCTGAAGTGAGAGTTGGAAAAGGAGTGGAGCTTTTTTATTATCTAAAGGTGCTCTTTGAGAAAAACACTCTTTGCTGGATCCCAGGCTACAGCATTCCCACAGCTAGACACTACTAAGAATCTTCAGAGAAAGAAAACACATTTTTTTGTGTATTTCTCACTAACATTGTCATAATTCTTCCTTTTAGCGAAGGGAAAAAAAAAAGGTTAAAGAAAACAGAATGTTTTTCAGTGTAGACATAGAACAAAATGCTTAGCTATTCTTTCCACAGATATCATTTACCAGAAGATGAAGGATAAAGATTTGTTAATTTCCAGTGGGTGTATTAAAACAGTAAGTTTTAAAATCTATTTTTTAAAATGAAGTGTAGAACCAGCAAACTCTGCTTTCCTTTTCTTCCACACAGAGCAGACAATCATCACTAGAAATTGATTGAGCCATATTTTAGGACATAAGGCACTCCAAGAATCGGCAGGGCTGATGATCTGGATTATTAAAGAAATAAAGACTGGGAAAACTCATTTGTTATACACACCTCCAAAGTGGCACCAACAAAGATGAGATAAGCAAATAGAACAACTGACAAGAAGATTAGCATTAGTTTGGATTTTGCAGGTAAAGAAGAAGTAGAGAAGTTATCAAGACATTGATTGTTGAAGAAGGTGGAGAGCATGATAAACATAGAACATTGCTTTTATTAACCAAACCTGCTTAGAGAAAAAAACCCAGCAGCTAGAATGTGATACAGATGGATGACAAGTGACAAAGGGTTACTGGCAGTGGATGTGTGGGAGAAAGGCATCCCAGGCCAACGTCGGTACTTTTCTCTGTCTACATTCCATCGCGTGATGGTGGGCTGCACCGCGCTCTGACATTTCTGAATGCAAAATCGTGGCTTGAAGATTGTATCAAGCAAGAAGTCGCATTTCAAATTGTCTATTTTTCATACTGGTGTTTTCCTGAGATTCAGAAGACGGTAACACTTCAATGTGAAGAAGAGCTGTGTGGTCAAGTCCAGCCCTCTTTGATGGAAGACCTGCACCATAAGTAGGCAGTTCTTCAAATCTCTGCTGTTAATGGCACTTTCACACATCACGTTTCAAGGTGATCAAGGAGAGCTCTCATCTTGGCAGGCAGCTGGTGAGTGCATCAGGCCTTGGTATGGTCACAAAGTTCATGGTGCAGTGCAATAGTGGACAGATCTTTTCATGATCCTTCAACACTTCACTCAAGTGTTTCATTTCATCTGTTAGCTTTCCGATTTCTCTTTTCAGGGAGGTATTTTCTTGCTCAAGAGACTCATATTCCTGGAAGGAGGCAGAAAAAAAAAAAAAGTGCCTACTCATAGTCAAAACATTCCTTTCAGTGCTTCCACCTTGAGTATATTCATGCAACTGTAGAAAAACTGTGCAGTTTCTTATTACATGTGCAAACTTCTAAGGAAAGACAGACACAGCCTAGGTGCTAGAACAGGGCAAGTGATTTACAACCTGTGCACCGACCACGCTATGACTCCTTTTGTGGCCCTGAAGACCAGGAGGTGCCACTGCACCTCAGGGCTCCCCAGTAGCTCAGGGCTGCAGGCACCGGTGGCTGTGTCCCTGTGGTGGCCTCTTCTAGCCCTGGGCCACTTCTGCTGGGAAGGGTCAAGCAGAGCAGCTTGTCAGAGTAGAAAAAATTAAAGCACAGGTAGGTCCCGGGAAAACCCAGTGCCTGGCATTGCTGGTGAGGAAAGGGCACCCCCAGCCCCAGGCCAGTGCAGGGAAAGGCCATTTACTCAGGTGCTAGCTGAGGTGGACATCTAGCACAGTGCTACTGGTGCCAACTGGGCTTCTCTAGCCCAACCAGGGCTTGTAGCCACCTGCTCAGATGGCCTGGGGACTCAAGAGCACGAGGAGGGGAGCATCATGACAGCTTGTTCATACCCCCACTTTGTCACCAGAAGGCCTGACCAGAAGGCCTTGCTTATCTCTGACCCAAGCTGCTTTTGACCCAAGGGTTTTCTGGCAATGAATAAGCTGCAGGGGAGTTTTGAGATGCTCTGCAGCATACATCTGTGATGGATGTGAGACTAGCGTGTCACATTTTTTGATAACTGCATGTTTCAAGTGTCCCTTCTGTCAAGATTTCTCATCCCAAAGAGAAGAGAGCTAGAGGTTCAGAGCCAGCCCACAGAAAACCTGCAGGTGTCTGCACCTCGCTGCTGGCCTAGGGCTCAACACTCACCCACTCATTCTCACCTCCCTGGGAAAGGTTCAGACCAAACTTCAAAGCCTACTTATGCCTTAAAAAGCCCGTTAACCAGGCAGCATGGAGAGTCTCTCAGGCAATCCTCCTCTAGGCAGCCCAACAGTGCCTCTGCTGCCCTTTGCTGGAGGAGTTTGGATGCCCTTGCCCTCCCTCACACCCTTCCGCCACCTCTTACACACAGAGCACAACAGGCATAGACTTCCTACCACACTGTTGTAGCCAACTTCAGCAAAGTTGTCCACCCCTGACTCTGGCTCTGCTCATCTCTTGCTGCCCCAGACCCCATGGGGTTTGGTTTTGGAGCAAGCGTTACTCTCCCATTTCTCTGTCCCATTTTCAGGAATGGGACTCAAATTGTTCTTGCTAAGAATTAGTGACTATTCAACCAGATCTGCCTGCACCTGGGAAAACCTGCATGCCCAAGAATGAAGATTCCCAGCATGGAGAAAATCAAGCCCAGGAGGAACATCACAGAGGCTGCAGAATGAATTCCACAAAATCATTTCTGCCCAGAAACGATTCCACAAAAGCCAGGGGTTATCCCTTTCCAGAAGTACCCTGCACCTGGCTTTCTCAGGCGCTGACTCGGATGAGATCTGGGAAAAACCAAACCCAAAACTCCCCACACTGTCCCTCTTGGCCTCTGCTGCCTATCAGCAGATCCACACTGAGAAAGCGTAGAGCCTGTGAAGAACCTCCAGAGCTGAACAACTGACTCAACCTCAATTGCAGCAGCAGAACTAACACTTACCCTAAGAGCCCCAGCTGCAACAAGAGCACTGTTGTGTGAGGTAACATCCAAAACCAGAGAAAGGGGATTCCTGTCCTCCAGCGTTTGCACTGAGGACATGAGAAAACTATACCACATTGTGATATTGAGAAGAAGTATTAAGAGTTTCTGGAAGAATAGGTTACTTTCATGGTTTTTTTTTTTGGAAACACCCACTGTTATTTATCAGAGCATACAAGTACAACAGCTAACTGAACTGAGCTCTCACACTTGGAGGTTTTAAAGTTCCTAGGAAGCCTTTTCAACTGGGTATTTCTTTCTCACACCACAGTTTTAGAATTGACTTAAGCCAGCACTGCCACTAGGCAGCATGGTCCCCCTCCTCCTCCACTGCCTTCTTCCTCGTAAGGCAGGGAGCATTCATCCACTTGCACAGCGAACGTGACAAGCTTAACACTACTCCAAAAGAAAATGGGTATGTTTTAGCCCAGAGGAGCCCTGTGATCCTGTTCACTGGGTAGTCACAGGAATAGCCAAAGAGGGCAGGTAAGGTGAGGACAGGACCACGTCTCTCTCTCCCTGGCAGTGTCACCGATGGCAGAGCTGCACCATCCAACATTAGCATCAGTGTCCAGGAGTCCACAACCAGGCACCCCACAGCATGCTTGTCTCTGCCTTACACCCACAGCTCTCTGAGCTGGATTAGCGTGAAGACAGGCCTACATCTGCTTAACAAGTCCCATTTATTGTAAAGTCCCACGCTCAGTACCCAAGCCATGCCTGCAAAAAAAAAAATAAAATAATAATGAAGTACCCATTCACCTCGTGAAGTTTATCTGCTTTCTGAGTTTGCTTCTTCCGGCTCCTCTGTGCAGCAACTCGATTTTTTTCTCTCCTCCTTACCTTCCTGTCGTCTTCTTCATGACTCTGGAAGACATAAATGAGAAACATTTCACTGGTTTTTAAGGTGCACACAGAGACACCCAAAGTCAGGTGTATAAGGGTTGATGAGTACGTACTCCCGATTTCACAGCAGCTACCCCATAGACCACAAGGTGCCTGCAAAGGGCAGTGCATCTCCCTGCCTCGCTGCGCAGGTTGGGACCCGAGGCGGAGGGGTAGAAGCTGGCAAAGATGCTGCAGAGCCCCGCGGGCCCTCGGCATACCGCTGACGGGGTACCTGGGCATCCCAGTCACCCGCGGAAGGGACTTGCGCTCCTGCTCTGCCTGACGGGCAGCGTTTTACACCTGCCTCGCCTCAGTGCGAACGAGGAGACGGAGGTGCGAGGAGCGGGGAGGAAAGCCGGGATCCCGCTGTGCCCGCACCGGCTGCAGGCGGAGCAGCTCCACTCCACTCCCGCCTGCTGGCGGCGGGGAAAGAGCCGCTTATCGCGGCGTGTGCCGGCGGCAGGCAACTTTCCTCCCGCACTCCTACCTAGAAGAGACGGCACCGCAGCTGCTTCCCGGGAAGGGAAGGGAAGGGCCGATGCCCGAGGAGGGAGCGGGAACCGGCGCTGCCCCCGGGGTGACTCAGCCCCATGTGCCCGCCCGCCCAAGCCCCGCCGCCTTGCCCTTACCTGCTGGCTGCCCTCGGCCGCCGCGCTCCGAGGCAGCCCCGAGGCGAGCCCGCTGCCCCCCGCCGCCGCCGGGACGGCGCACGACATCCCGCCGGCTGCGGAGCCGCCCCGGGGCGCCGCTGGGCTCCCCCGGCCCGCCGGGGGGTGGAAGGGAAGGGAGGACAGGGCGGAGCGGGGCAGGAAGACGCACCGCCCCGGGACGCCCCAGCACCTGGCACCCCTCGGCTCGGGGGCGGAGCCGCCGTCCCACCGCGGGAGCCCCGCTGCGGGCCGCACCGCCGCCCGCATGGCCGTCACATGGCACCCGGCGGCAGCCGCGCCGCGCCCGGAGAACAGGGACGCAGCCCGCACCCCAGGTCCACGCTGCGTCCCCCCCCAGGCCGATCGCACCGGGTCTGAGCCCCCCGCGCCGGGCAAGGGTGCCCTGTCCCCCGGGACCGCGGAGTCTGCTCAGCCCCCGGGAGCCGGGGGAAAACCCGAAGCCCCGGGGCACGGCATTGCCGGGCAGGAGCTGCCTGAAAATCCCCCGGAGAGCCCCAGCCCTGGGAGCAGGCTGAGCCCGGCGACTCTCCGGGCGGCCTGACTCCTGCTGTCGCCTGCAGAAATAACCGCCCCGTAGTCTCCGTTCTCCCCAGCTTCCCTCCCGGCGGCAAGGCGCAGAGGTCAGGCTGCCCGCGGGAGCCGACCCACCCCTCCCGCGCCCTCCCGCGGCGTCCCCCGCTCCCTACGGTGCTCGGGATCGGCTCACCCCCGGCCTCTCCCGTTCGCCGCGCTGCTGCGACATGGGCTCTCAAAAGCGGCGTGAGCAAAGTGACAGCCGGCTCAGCCGGGTGTTCATGGGCGTGAGGACACGGCATCGGTGCTGGGATAAAGCGATTTTCACTTTCGCTACTCGCCCTGTTCCTTTAAATAATAAGGAAATGCCACAGGCTTCTGGTAAAGGCGAAGCCAGACAAGGATCGCTGGAAACGCAGCTGCTGCAGGCAAAAATCTCTCTGTGCAACTGTTCTGAGGAGAGTATTTTAACAGACTGAACAATGTTTCTTTTACCACTCCAAACACTTCCCTGAGGTTTTAATTGAACCGTTACCTTGGCCCTCCGCTCTGAAGGAAAGGAAGGTCTTTGCACCTCCAGGTACTTCAACATCCCCGCTCTACTGTAGATGCATTTGCATATGGTAAAAGGGGCAAATCCGTGCCAGGAGGGTGAAGCGCCCCCAAACTGCCGGGCAGTCAGTCATAAAGCACCAGCTATCTTAATAAATCGGATACTTCCCCATTTTTCTGGTTTCCCCAGAAGTTTGAGTCATCCGGCCAAGATGAAGATGAGGTTACAAAGTTTGTAAATGGAGTAAATATAGACTATCCTTTCAGGAAGGTCTGGCTCACAGTTCATGCTGAAGGTGAGAGAACCACACAAAACTCAAACCAAAGTCCGTGCTCTGCCACAGCTTTCCTGGTAGGCTCCAGGACCACCAGCATTACTTGAAAACCTGAGCAGGACTTCCCTGCTGTTCCACTTCCAAGCAGCTTGTGTCTCCATCTTCCAGGCTACCCAACACCTTTGGTTTTGCACTTTCCCAAAGCACTTCCAACCCCCGAGGACTGAGTACCTGTGAGCCTTCCCCACTCTAATGGCCACGGGGACTCAACTTGGATGGACACCCTTGCCAAGGTGTCCTGACCTCACCTGTGTCCCCAGACTGCGCTGGGTCTCCCAAGGATCTTACAGGATGTCCCCAGCCCCCTGGTTTCTCTAAAAGCAATCTTTGCTTCTGCCTTCCTCCATCATCCAATGTGCCGACGTGGGGATGCTCATGGAGGTGGCAGGTGTGGATTCTGTGACGTTCTCCAGTCGAGGGGATCTCATCTCCTGCAAGGCAGCACTACCCACTCCGCGGTGGGCGATGAGAGTGAATTACTCCCAACTGCCTCTTTGAAACAGTCCAACCTTGTGTCAACCACGCACCATGCAGTTAAAGGAAAGGAACAGAAGGACAGACATGAGCAGTCTTAGTTAGGGGGCAGTTGCTTAAAAACACAGCACTGGGCTCCTTGCTGCCTTTGCAGCTTAAACACAGTTGAAATAAACAGAACCAGAAGCTGGTATTTCCATCAACTCAGAGGACAGGTAGATCCTCTTGCAATAAAACCTATGAACCACGCAGACAAAATACCTCAACAGCGCCATGGGTAGGGGGGGAAAAGTCCCCTTCCACAGAGGAACTTTCAAACTGACCCCACGCAAAGCTCTTGCT
Source organism: Nycticryphes semicollaris (assembly GCA_013400055.1). Classification (NCBI taxonomy): domain Eukaryota; kingdom Metazoa; phylum Chordata; class Aves; order Charadriiformes; family Rostratulidae; genus Nycticryphes; species Nycticryphes semicollaris. Next base: position 538,502 of record VXBJ01001878.1, read on the forward strand.
CTTTTCTGGGAACGACGCAGCCGTTGATGGCAACTGCCCAAGAGGGCTATCTAACAGCATCGTCTCAGCAGCTTACCAAGAACTTCTTAGTACTGAATAAACATCAACTTCATGGAGTAACTCCCGCCAGCTGTAGGGTAAGGTTTCCAAGGCTCCCACAAGTACAGGGCAAGTCACGGGACGGTCCCCTTTGAGCCTGGGTACAGTCTGCTCTTGTTCAAAGTGGCAAAGGAAATGAAAAGTCAAAATCTGCTTGTGGGAACAAGTTTCTGCTTAGTATTAAAGCTATCTCTGGTACATCTGCAGAAATGCCTACACAGTAATTCCAGGTAATGCAGCAGTAGAGGCAGAGCGTTTCTACGCGGGAGAGAAAACAAGTGCAGAAAGCAGTCTACTCAGCTGAGTTTACATTTTAGAAGGGCAGTTTATCAGTGATTTTTGTCTGCGCTGAAGCAGCCTACACACAAGCAGACTGGAGCACAGGGCAGTAGGTATCAGAACCGGGTTTCAGAGCACCAGCGCGCCCCAGCTTCCAAAGAGCCGTCGGTGTCCACGTGACACTTTCCGGAGGAGAACCTTCCCTGCACGCTGTCTGTAATCCCGGGTGTTCAGAAACTACACATGGCAAAAATGTACATGCATCCCCCTCCAATTTGCAGGTTTGTCTTGGGCAGGGAAGCAGCACATGCTAACTGACAGTGAGACGTTCCACCTCACCCCAAAAAAGCCAAGAAATTCAACCAGGGTTTGCAAGTGCTCTCAAGCATCCATCACCATTGAGCTGTCTTACAAAATTCAAAGGCTATATAAAGAAAAACTACCAGACATTTCTTGATGCAACACCAATTGGCCTCGAGTTAAAAATAAGAAAGTTGGATGTTGTGACATTTCGGTAGGAGCCCGATTAGACACTCGTCTTGCACAACATTGCTGATTTCTATGAAAAGTTAACTGAAGGACAAAAAGCCACTGGAATGGGAAAAAAAAAAAATGAAGTATTATACATCTTTCTGCTAGTGGGAAGAACAGATCCCAGGCATGCCTAGCCGCAGATACTACTGGCTGTAGACATTTGTGATAGTAACTAGAGAAACAGTTGAACATTCAAGCACCGAGTTTAGCTCATGACAGAACATGCATTTATAGGGAGGTCCTCTGACACCTTCCGTTGCTGCTTGGCCAAAAGTAGCCTTCAGAGATTTGGGAATTCACCGTTTAGCTGCTACACTTGGCATCTTGATTGCTTCCTTTATACTGTTTATTTGTCCAGCATTTCCACATGTATTGGTTTTCTTTTTCCACCCGGTGGCAGTTGAAACCAGGGCCACGGAACAAGGCCCGGCTGCCTTCGTTAAGGGCATCTACTCCCTCTTCCTTCAAATCCCGTCACACCAACTGTCCTGCAATCCATCACTAACATGCACTGTGGGGTGAATTCACTAATTTGCTTATTAAATCTTAATCCACAGTGTTCTCCCTTCTTTCTTAAGGCGTTTGTCCTGCCTTGGCCATTTTTGACAGGACCTCTTCCAAGAGATGTGCCTATTCCCAGCTGTTTTCTGTACTTGCCTATCTTTATTCGCAGAGAACAGTGGAGAACTTCCAGTTAACCAAGAAAACATTTAAATACTACAACGGTAGCCATGCCCGAATCTTGCAGGGGTCACCTTCGTCTAGGAACAGACTAAAGAGCACCTCTGTCCCTCAGTGAAGAAAGCCATGGTGGGGATTTTCAAGGCAGCACAGAGCATGCGTACTCAAAGCCACTAGAAGAGCACGTCACTGGGTGAGAAACCGGCCCAGCCCCCCAGGGTTACATTACCCCCCACCTCCACCCCCCCCCAGGGGGGCATCACCCAGCGAGGTGGCATCCTCCCCTGGTGCAGTATCACTCATGGGGTGGCATCAACCCCTGGGGCTGTATGACTCCCCCAGAGTGGCATTCCTCCCGGTGTGGCTTCGCCACTCCCGTCCCTCTCACATCCCGTCCTCTCGCACATTAGACGCTTTGTAGCCCTGACATCAATAACAGTTGTGAGTTCAAAGGCGGTAAATGGAACTGCTTCAGTTACTCAAGCCAAAATTTAACACAAATGTCTTCTGAAGTACACTCACTGTTCAGTCACCGTCCATTCCAGGATTACAACCCACAACATTATCTGAAACTTTGATCTTCTTTAACTCATTTAATTTACTTTGTATAAAAACACACATTTGTATATACAAGCGCGATGGGAAATGGATATTTACATATGATTAAATATACAAGGTTTCAGTACAGATGCTTACCTTTACAAAATAAATGACACTAAAATCCATCACATTTTCCTGAAAATTTTCACTCTTGAGACATTAAGTTGAAAATATCTTCTTACCACGGTACATTTCATTAATAAAGCTTCTAAAAACCCCCCTCCATTTACTATGTGAGAGATACATTACATACTAGACACCAGTATTTACTTCAAGCACATGCAATCATAAACCAGACAAAGTTATGAATGGCTAAGGCACAACGCTCAATTTAGTACTTCTGTGCAATCCTCTAGGTACTAACGTGTAAAGAAAAAAGGAAATAACCTACTCAACTGAATACCATTTACTGGCAGCCTCTACTGATCTTTAAAGCTCAGCCAAACATCACAAATGTGTATGTGACCCAAGTCAAGATCCTGTAATGTGTAGAAATATTGTCCAGGAAACCCCCAGACTGCATAATTGTATTATGTGAAACAAAATTTCAGATGGTAAGATGTGGATGGTTCAGAAGGGCACGCTGCAAGTAAACACACACAATTACCAAAAATCCCTGTTTAAACAAACATGACTATAAGCCCAGTTGACCTAAATTCAGGAAAGGTGGAATAGCAGGAACCAACATCACGTGTGTGTGTGGATTTTCTAAAAACTGTAATGTACACAAATTTGGTGTTTTCAACATACTCTGTTGTGAATTACTTTCACTTATTTATAAAAAAAAAAATAGCCACCCAACTCAGTAAATAAATAAAGGTGTGTGCTTCATGTAAATGAGCATTTAGTGGTTTACTAAAAGATTGCCCACATACATAAAGCATGTGCACAGCTCTGAGAAACATGAGGACTCAAGCTAAATGCTGTAATAGAAGAGCAAAAAAATGAGTTGATCAGCAAATATACTTGTTGGATATCAGATGCCACTGTTCTGTGTAGGCTTTCATGTATCATCAGTGTGTCAGTAAAACCAGAAATATCTGAGAAGATCAAAGACTAAATAACTAAGGGAGCTCCCATGTATAGCACTAAAATTAGAGGGGAGACAAAGGCTTAAGAAAAAAAGACTAAGCACACTGAACAAGAGAACAACTGAGTCTCCAGTCTGAAAATGCTAGATGAGAAATTCATGTGCTGAGAGCAATTTTCCTGCGTCGCAGCGGGTAGCGTCTTCTTTCTGATAAATCTGCAGCTTTTTTTCTTTTTAGCAAAACACAAAGATTTTTACTGGGATCAGCGTCTGTGGGTGTGACTTCTCCTGGTGCTAGGACATTTTGGACATTATTTTCCTCCTTTGTCTTGCACCCAGCAAAGACTTCTTGCCGCAGCCTGCTGAGTTCCAGGATCGGTTGCCAAGTTAACGCTTGGGAAAAACCTTCTGCTCTTTCTATTAGCACTGGCAGAGACTGTAAAAAGAAACCCAAGTACCTCAAGTTACACAGGAAAAGTAACGGTTACAAGGAATGCAAGGTGTTAATTGGATCTGACAAGCACAAAAGCTTTAGTGTAGCAGAGATGATCCTTAGGATGGCAGGTGAAGGTTGGGAACTCAGAGCTACCAGCCTAACGGCGAGAGGGTCTGCGCTCAGAAGCCACACAAAGAGTATGCCAAGTTTGAAAGTTTCTTTGTTACGTCTCTAAGCTGAATAAATATCACGGGAAAGCCACAGTTCACATCTAAGCTGGTACTGAAGTAATAAACGGCACGTGCTATATCAAGTTGTGCAGGTCTCCATAAGATCTTTTATTTTTCAGATGCTGCAGGGTCTAAAGATCTCTGTAAAAAGTAGTTCCTATCGCCACAGGGTAATCTTCCTTCCTACCAGGTGAAGGTGAATGCTTTACAGATACAACTTCAGCAGTCCAAACCTAAAGACATACTTGCTTCCAAAGTACACGAGCGAGCAGGCTTCCTTGTACAAAACTATAACCAAGATAAGCTAGAACTCCTGTTTCACGACATATTACCAGATCAAGAAAATAAAAAGTGTCCTCTTGCAGCACAGAGAGATCTCACCTTCATTGCCCCGCTGATTTCTTTGGATACCGTTTCCGTCACCTGCTTCAGATCTGCGATGTAAGCATCTACAGAAAAACATGAAGCCCAAATGAACTTCTGAAACGTAACTCCCTCCCCCATACTACTTGCTATTGGTTTGTTAGAAGTTGGACAGAAACGAGTAGAGTCCCTGTATAATATTTAATTTTACAACACATCCCTTTCATTACAGCATTGAGGACAACAGCTTGTATATTTCACTTACTATTATTACTCTTTATCACTCAAAACCTTGTAGCCTCAACTACAGCAAGCCACAAAGTTCCTCACTAGAAAACCTACAGCTTACACAAACCATGAGACACTAAGACAACATCTGACAAAGGAAAGATCTGTTTTCAAACCTTTCAAGCTCATATTACATGTGATGGTAACGCACAGAAGTAGAATAAACACAACGGTGGACAAAACGAGTTGAAGGAAACCCATCTCTGGGGTGGGGGAGAAATAATCTTAAAGCTCCAACAAGTCAGCTCTTACGATAAAGGCTACATTTGCCTCCTGGCTTAACTTACCAAGCATTAACACCAAGAATAAAAAAGAACCAAGCGTAAACAGCATTAATTCTTCTGGGTTAATAAGAAAAGAAAGAAAAAGAAGCCTTCAGGAAGAGCGAAGCAGGCAGGTGACACAGAATGCTGGGGGGAAATGGCAAGTATTTGGTTGCAGTAGCAAAACGTCAAGCATGAATTTTTGATGATCAATTCTCTACTCAAGGGTTAAACTCTTTAAGTTATTCTAAAACTGTTTTGCGTGTTTTCTATTATTATTGTATCCACGATGCTATGCCATCAACAAAAACCCGAATTCAGCAGACAAGCAAGCCTGCTCCTGGAAACTAAGCATCCTCACCTCCACCACTGTTATTTCCCTGCAGGGTTTCACCAGTGCCTGCAGCAGGCTACAACGTCAGGCAACCACTGTATTCGAGCACAGGGTGACAGTGATCCCCTGCTGAAACACAGTCAGCAACAAGAGATGGCATACGGTTAAACTGTCTCTCCGCACATCCAGTGTGCTCATCAGACATGGTTTAGGAACACACAATCCACGTATAAATACGGAGGATAAAAATGCAACATCATTCCGAGTTTGGAAGGAAAAGCAGTCCAACAGCAGCCTCTGTGCTCACACCACAGAGGCCTATGAATGGACACGCTCTAAAAGAAGGATATGGCTATAATGAAGCATTCTTAGAGTAGAGGATTGAGATTAGAAGAGTGGGGACTCTACGAAATGGCAGGAAAGGAGTTTAGTAAAAGTAAAAATAATCACTTAGATTTTTCCAGTTAGACAGAAAGACTGATACACAGTTAAATAAATTTTGCCTGCAGGTCAGCTTGACATGGACAGCATTATATTCCTCAGTGTTCAAGGCTTTCCAAAACATAGGGAAATGAAAAAAGGAAACGAAAGGTATTGAGTAATCTAAACATTTTTGGTTTCTGGCCACTGTCCTTGCTAAACTGGGATACACAAACTTCCCGAAGACTACATAATACTAAAATTCAGCACAAAATCGATGCTATCTTGGCTAGGACTTTGCTGGTACCAAACCTAAAAAGGCAATACCATGGTGTAAGCTGTTACTAACCTACAAGAAGTAATTAATTCACATCAGAAAAACATAGATCCGAACACTAGAAACCAAAAGAAACGCAGATATGAAGTGATGCTGTTTTCTGCTCCCGTTAGCTGCTTTGCTGCACTGTCTGGCATTTCTGGAAGCAATGTCTCCTGTTTACAAAGAGGAAATGATGCCTGGGGTGAAGTCAGATCAGCAAGGTGAGAAATGGAGTATTAAGCTCAGCTTCTCAAACTTGAGCACCACTGCTCATTACATTAGCTTTGCAGCACGTGCAGCGATCCATACTGAGGGTTCTGCAACCACGCTTCTTAACTTAGAACAGCGTTGGTAAAGCCTGTCTTTTTTCATTACTTAAAACAGGCAAGATAAAATTTTCAGTTTCTTGAGGCCAGCCTCAAAGAAAAAGCGCATTCCAATCACCAACTGCAAAATACACCACCTTGTTCCAAAGGAATTTGTATAAGGAACCTTTCAAAAGAATGTAGTAAACTTACAATGTTGTTTGCGGTTTTGTTTCTTCATCAGCCCTTACAAATGACACTGGCAGGACAAAACTTGCTGCCTGCTTTGCAAGTTCGGAGAGTCAATGCTACCACCACTAAGTACTACACAACTGCTTTCAATTCCCTGAAGAAACTGGCTGATTAGGAAGAGAGACAGAAGCATTTCTAGTATTCATGTAAAAGGAACACAAGAACGGTCAAAGTATAATGTCAGTGATCCATCCAGTTCCCTATTTGGCCTCCACTACTGGTGATTAAAGAAGTAGGAAAACCTATTGCGGGTAGCTCTGTGACAATTTCTACCCAGTAGAGTGGCCAGCTTTTGCCTTTAAGTACAGCAGACCCCATTTAGAAGAAAAAACAGGTAGAACAAACCGATACATTCAGTTATGACAAACTTTTGGCTATTTCACGTAATTACTTAAACACTCGGTAATTTTAAACAAGTTTAAAGAAAGCTTCTTAAACATTTACAGCTAGCAATGTAAGCAGAGTTTTCTCAGTATAGTTGCCCTCCCCACAAAATTTTTACCTTGAGAAGGCTGTGCTCTTATCTCTTCTGGTGTTACAAAAGGCTGGTAAAGCTTCTGCGTATTCAAAGAAAAAAAGAAGGCAAAATTCTTGGTTTAATAGATATCAAATATATCCATAGCAGTCAGAGCAATGAAGAAAGGCTAATGCAATGAAATGGCGCCACAATTATTTAGATAAAGAATGTATTAGAGGTAGAGTTGTAGATACTCAATTAGTGGAAATACTGTTCTGGTTAATATAGTTAAAGTTGACCACAAACACATCTTCAAAATCGGCTTTAGTTTGCAGAATTCTAATTATTAAAGCATGAGAACTAAACTGAAATCCTGACATTTTGGAAGAAGCATTGCCACCTGCTGCACCACTGAGGAGAAAGAGCTGCTCTGGCTTCTAAGGAGCCATTCACAAAAGCCGTATGCTTTCAGGGGGGTAAACTCAAACAAAGGGTACATGAAGACAAAAATCTAAGAAAAAGAAAACTATTTAAATGACTACATTCTAGCCCTGCAATTATTTATGCACAAATAAGAACACTCTCATTCACAGATTGGGGCCTCTGGCCCTACTGTAAGTCTTGTGACTTGACATCAGTTAATTGTGACATAAAGTGAACTAACAATAAATACAACTAATATTTAGTTATATTAAAGGTCGAATTAGAAGTAACTGCTTTGTTTCCTCCTTCCCCAGTAAAGACATGGAAACCTCAGTTGTATCATCTGCAAGTTAGTATTTTTCTCCATTTCCAGATCTGTCCCTCAGCCTCCTTCAGCCAAAAACAAGTTGGAGGAAAGTTAATTATCCCTCCCTGTAGTTTTTACCAGAGCAAGTTTTTCACCATTCACACATCATCGTAGCAAGTTTACAGTAACAGCTCCAAGCAGAAGAAGAAACGTTGTTTGTGTTATCCTCAAACATAACAAAACATATAGACTGAAAATCTACAGGATGATCTCTTGCTTTGGCAGTTGTAGGGAGACGACCACACTAAACAAGTGGTTCTCTCCAGATAAACTGCAGTTAATTACTGCGTCTTCAGAGCTGCTCTTTATGCCTCAGAAACGATGCTTCACAGGAGCAGCTAGGTTCAAAAAAGAAAATCAGAATTCCTCAAGTAAGAGTAGCACTTGTACCTCCACAGAAGTAGCTGAGAGAGGAAAAATAAAATCACTTCATTGACAGAGACAAACCAAAAACTTTCTAATTTTTTAGACATATTTAATTAAAATAATCATCTAGCTGTGGTGATGTAACATTTTAAGAGATCAGCAACAGAAAAAAGGAAGCATGAGAGGCATTCTAAATACCTAATCCACTTTGGGACTCGGGTAGAACATAGCTTTCCTCTTGCAGGAAGGTTAAAAGGTCTTGTTATATCTTGGTGTTATGTAATAGCATATTTTATTTTAGTTGGTTTTTTGTTTGTTTGTTTTACATACTTGATATATTGACAAAACAGAGAGATCACAAAAGGCAATCTATGTTAGAAAATATCTCAGGTTTAAGACAAATATACACCCATGCATTTTTGCTTACTGTAAATCATGTATGCCTGGCTAACCTAGAGAGTTACTGTCATCAGTTTTAGTCCTCAGAAGTGCAATGCAGGCTCTTAAACAACTTTCTAAAAAAAAAAAAATCCCCTGTCTTCTTTAGTATGGAATCACAGAATAGCTGACATTGGAAAAGGCCTCTAAGGACAGTCTAGTCCAACCCCCTAACTACAGCAGGTCGCTCAGGGCCTCATCCAGTCAGGTTTTAAGTATCTCCATCAGTACCTCCAAGGATAGAGACTGAGCAGCGTTTGACTACCCCCACAGTTATTCTTATCATTTTTTAAATGGTTAAATACAATTTCCTGTATTTTCACTTGTGCCCATTGCCCCTTGTCACTTTTTTTTTTTTTAAATATTTCCCCCCAAAGAAAATTGACTCATAATTAATCAGCAGGAAAGCAAAAGACAGGCCTAATGTAACTGCAGGAGAGGCATTTAGCAACCAAGGACATGACTGGGTTGTTTAATTCCAGTAATTACTTTACATTCAGTGTCAAAAAACCGAGAAATTATTGCACTTACTCATTAATCCCCCCTTTTTTTTTTTCTTTCATAACTGAAAGTACTTACTCGATGTAGTCATTATCTTAAGCACTTTTGTTGAGCTAACACAGACATCTTTTTAACAGTCATCTCCTGCACACAATATTATCTCTCTGTATGTATCATCATATTTAGCATTTCAACAAGCCTTCAGCCAAGGATTTCAGAAACCCGTATTTGACAACATGAATAGGTGTACACTGGCTTGGAAACCAGGAGTCATCATGTTGAAGCAATCTGCTTAAGCAACTCGCTGAACCGTGCCACAGATCCAATTCACTCCCAGTCACACCTCTTTGTGGTAATACTCATTTTGCTGAAGAGTAAATTAATGCAAAGAAACAATTTAATTATAGGACAAAGAATCAAAAGCAACTATGGTTAAAGCTTAAAGGTTAACATTTGAAAATTTATTTCTTCAAGTTACATGTGGTCAGCAGCTCCTCTATGCAAAGGTCTTCTGAAAAACTTTGGTTACTCACCAACATCTCTTGTTCTGCTTTCATGGCTTGGACAGCATGCATCAGTATCCTTCTTGGCCACTGCTTCCGCTTTGTTGTTGTCTCTACTATTAGCTCGTCAAATTGATCTTCAAGAATTTTGATGCTGGAACCTGAAAACAACAAACACAAAGTTACTGTAGGAATTCTCCTACAATTTTTGTTTTTATTTGAGACAAAGGCATAAGGAAAAGGACAGCTTTACATATGAAATAAGAAATCATGCATGGTTATCAACAAAGAAATAAATACATCTGCCTTGGATCACCTTGTTAAGGTAATATAGAAACTGGATCACAACTCAGTAATGACCAGTTACTTTCGAAGTAAATGAGGTAGGGGTGGGGAGGCAGAGAACTACCTGGGGGAAAAATCCAAAACCCATTTCTCTATGAATTCTGAATCTACAAAGAAAATCTTACAAATAAAAGGATATCTTTTGCAATAATTTGTTTTTCAACTGACAAGAAGCAGTGCAAGACGCAGCAGGTTTAATCTGCATAATTCACAACCCTTAAACAAACACCAACTGTCCGAACAGTAATTTGAAGCCTAACTCATTTTATATCATGTAGAGCACAGATCTGCAGTTTAATTTTAAAATCCATGTATGAATTTTTGAGAATACATAATGCCACCTTAATGAAACCTGGTTCCTGGAAATACGCTGCATCCTGAGGACATCTCCAATGACTCGTCATATGGAGTTTGCAAAAAAACCAAAACATGTCTGCTTTCAGCATGAGGTTTGGGAGAACATGTGGTAAGGGATAACTTTCATAGCTTGTTTTTCTAATTTTAAGATTAGACTAAATACCTAGAACATATTTTCAGCTCTTGACTGAAGTGCTTTGACTACTGCTACAGTACTACAGGTATGCAGCTTCTACAAAACTGCAAACTCAACAATTTTAAAAGCTTGAGACAGTAATTTAAAACTGGTTTCAAAATTGAGACAAGTAAATGCCTGCACTGTCCTGATATCACATGCCATCATTACAAACTATAAAAATCCAGAGTTACAGAAGAAAACAGAATTAACCACTCAATCTTATATCCTAACTGTGTGTAACTGAAAGGTAGGATATATTTCTGTATTTCTCCATCTGCACTGTCCTATAATTTTTCTCCCCTGGTGGAAGTTTTAAATGCTATTTATTTTTTTAATTTAATTTTGCAAACTCCTTAACATTTAAATTCACTCTCCCCACTAATGTACTGAGCACAACTTGCAAGCCATGCAACGTTTTCAATCTAGTGGTAAAAAATGGATTTTGAGCACCCTCTCTTGGTCAATCTGTGCAGAATCAGGTGACTGTGAACCTCAGCAATGTTTTAAGAGTCTGTGGGTTTGTTTTTATTTGGTTTAGGATCACAGTGAAATCATTTAAGCATAGAGATGAAGGACTTGAGCCACTAGTCAACCTAAACACCAAAGGCACACAATGCCAGATCACTTTGTGATTCGAACTGGATCACAGATAGGCCAATGAGTAAATTTACCTCAAATTAAAAAGCACAATACAGCTGTTACGCCTGCTTTATACCAGCTGCGTGCAGATGACAGTATCGCAGCTCGCATAAAGTTAGACTTGTACAGACAAGGGCTAACTTACTGAAAATAACATCCTTCTAGACAAAGTTTTCCTGTTAAGAAAGTCCTCTCAAGCATTTTTGAAAAAACTGGAATTAGTGAAGTAAGTCTGAATTAGGTCAGCATTTTGCACTGCAAGATCAGTGCATTTCTGACTTTGTTGTCAAAGGAGCTGGAGTTTTATTATTCTAGAACAACGGCAGAAACTTCCTGGACAGACAACAGCTCAAAGAGCTCGCTCTTTGTCGCTGATTCAATGTATTTGTGGTTTTGGCTTCATACAATTGTGAAAAGAGTAATTAATTGCACTGAAATTTTCTTTGGACACCCAAGACTACCAAGAATCTCCATTACTGTTATTCAAAAGCCAGTAATTATAAAAATATTGTATATATTACATATAAATGACTACATGATTATAAACATTTACTTAATTTCTATATTAAATTGTAGCAACAGACATACCACTAGGGTCTCTTGATAGGAAAATATCTTGGCCAGTGTCCCTAGCACAAAATCACTCAGGCTGGGAAGGCCCTCAGAAGGCCTCTCCTGACCCAAGATTCCTGCTCACAGCAGTGTCAATGCACAGTTCAAACCAGGTTGCTCAGGACTTTCATCAAGTTGGTTTTCGGAAGCCTCTAGTGCTGCAGACTACACAAGCTCTCTGGGCAACCTTTTCCAATGCTAAGTTATACCGATAGCAAATTATTACTTCCTTACATCAAGTCAGAACCTCCCCTTTTAATTTATGAACTTTGCCTCTGTGCTCCTCAGTAAACAACCTGGCTCCATATTCTCAGTAACCTCCTTGTAGATACTGGAAGGCTGGCTTGACTTCTCTCGGCTAAACAAGCCTAATTCCTTCAGTCTCAACTCAACAAGTGCAAGTGCTCCACTCTCCGTACCATCTTGACAGCCTCTGTTGAACTCACTCCAGTTTATCAACAATCTCCCTATACTGGAGTGTCTAAAAATGAGTGCACTACTCCAGATGTGCTCTAGTAAGTGCAGAGTGAAGGCAAATAATCACTTCCCTGGATCAACTGCCAACACTCCTTTTAACACAACATACTAGGCTGGCTCAGGGTTAGCGCACCAAGTCCCCCAGGTCCTTTTCATCCTTTCACCCTGCCCTGCAGAGGTTTATCTATTCTGAGATGTTGGGCTTTGCTTTTTGTCCTTGTTGAATTTCATGAGATACCCATAGACGTGCTTCTCCAGCCTGTTTACGTTCCCTGGAATGGGCCTGCCCTTGAGCATATTCACTGCACACCAGCCTGGTTGATGTAAGCTGCAAACTGGGAGAACGGACCTTCCATCTCCTCTTCAGTCACAGATACAGACATTAAGAAGAACTATCCTGGAACAGACACCTGAGGAACCTTGCTTGTAAACAGCCCTGAGGCAAAACCATGAACCATTAAATGCTACCCTCTGAATTCAATGATCCAGCCAGGATTCTACCATACCACTCTACCTTGGATGCTCTGGAAGACTGTATCATTGAATACCAAAGCAATTCCAAGGAAGAACACCAGGAGGGTTGGCATGTGGCATAATGTATGAGAAGCAGCTGAGGGAGCCAGGCTTTTTCAGCCTAAAGAGAAGGCTAGGAGGTAATTTAACTGCTACTCTCAACTATCTAAAGGGTGGCTGTAGAGAGCACAGATGCAGGCTTTTCTCAGAGGCATGCAGCAAAAGGTTGAGAGGCAACAGGTACACTGCAGTAAAGGAAATTCTAACAGGCCACAGGGATGAAAGTTATCACCAACACAGCAGTCAAACACAGAAAATTATTGCCCTGAGAGATTGTGAAGCCTCCAAATATGGATCCTGTTGCAGTGTTCTAGCTTTTAATATTGGTTAACTTATCCCACTCCATTAAAATTTGAATACTCCCTTTATTCTAATAAAAGAAACTGATTAAATAGAACATGGTCTTTTCCTAACCTCCCAAATGAAAAAAAATTTGCTTTGAAATACCAGCTTTCTAAAAGCTTGCAGTAGACTTTCTGACAAGACAGATGCTGTTAAGCTTAGTGAAACTTTTATTTTTCCTGTGTTAATAGCAGATTCTTCAGAAGTCTCTAAGCTACTTTTTTCCGGTAGCCAAGAGCAGATAAGTTAGGTAGTAAAGATACTAGTGATAGCTGGAACTTGTGCCTCAAGACCTGTGAGGATCTTGACAGAAGTGTCAAACAAGCATCAGTCCTTCAGATAAAGCATTTTCCACTTTTATCTCGGATATAGGTCCCTACACATCTTAGTTACCCTTCTTTTCCTTTATGAACACTGCTCTGTAAGAATCGTGGTCCTGCAGTGCAGCACTTCAGATCTTTATGTGGACATATCTGAGCAGGAGGCTGACATTACCTGCTCTATAAGCATCTTTACCACCACTGACAGCTGGGGGGAAACACACCCAATAAAAACTGCCACATGCGAAAACCAAAACAAAATCAGAAATGGAAGTCAACGCATACCGCTCTGCAGCTCCGAGCCGTCCGAGGTCTCCTCCCAGGCCTGCCCGTTAATGGTAATGTTCTCCCGCACTGCCGTTTCGAAGTCCTGCCAAGATACAGAAAAGCTTGAGCAGCAGCCATCCTTCACCCACAGCCACAACACAGCTACACCTGGAAAGGCCCCTCTTGCCTCACGGCTTGGCTACCTCAGGGAAAACGGTGCCGACATCACAGAACGCCTCAGCTTTGGGCCGGGCCCGTGGGCACAAGCGCCCAGAGACGAGCTCCGGCAGCACCGCGCCTCCCCGCTCCCCCCTCAGCCTCACCCAGATCGCGTCTCCCTCGGCGGCGGGCCCGCCCGGCTGCCCCTGGGCCAGGGCCCGCACGAAGGGGGCGCAGAGCGCCATCACCTCGCCCAGGCCGCGCCGCGAGCAGCACCGCACCCGCGGGTCCCGCCCGCTTGCGCCAACCGGGCTGAGCGGCGGCGGCGGCTCCGCGCCCGCCTCCCCCGGTGGCGGAGGCAACAACGGCGGCGCTGGGCCAGCAGCCATTTCCCGCCTTGGACGCAGGCAAAATGCCGGCCCGGAAGCAGAACCCGTCTTCTCCCCGCCTTTTCCTCTCAGACCGGGACGCGGCATGGCGGTGGTAACGGGGGCGGTGGACTGTCACTGCCACCTAGCCGCGCCCTGCTTCCAGGCGGTGAGGCGCGGAGGAGTGGGAGGGGGCGGTGGCTCGGCCCGGCTCGGCTCGGCCCGGCGCTAAGGTGGTGCGTGTCTCTTGCAGGACGTGGAAGCCGTGGTGCGGGCAGCGGAGCAGGTGAGGCGGCCGGTAGCAACCCTTTCCCCCACTCTTCCCCGGTCCCACCGCCCGGCCTGGCCCGGCCTCAGCGGGGCGGGGGTTTCTCTCTGCCGCAGGCGGAGGTTTCGGCGCTGGTGGTGGTGTCGGAGCGGGCCGAGGAGTTCCGCAGCGTCGTAGAGCTCTCTGAGAGGTGCGAAGACGGCGGGGATTGCGGGGGGGACCGGACCGGGTGCCTACCCGTGTCCCGGCTACAAGGTCCGGGCCTTGTCGGGAGCTGGTGGGTGGACGTGACACTCCCTTTCTCGGTCGGGGCGGCCATTCTTTTTGACTTCAAACTTGTTTTCTCTGTGGTCTCTCGCACTCCTGACACCTGTTCCATGTCCAGGTTCCCAGGGTTTGTTTTGCCCTGCCTGGGAGTTCACCCCATCCAGGAGGTTTCGCCTGATGAGCAGCGCAGCGTTACTTTGAAGGTAAAACATGGGAAAGGTAGATGAGAACAGCTATAAAATACTGCTGGGACTGCCCAGGGCAGATGATGGGATGCATCTGCTCTGCCTAATTGAACTTCAGATCTGCCTAGTGATTTTTCTGCGCTTCTGTCATACAGGACACCCAGTGGACCAGATCCCAGGGTCTCTTAGCACATCCGTTTGTCCGCGTTAGTCCTAAAGCAGAATTGCTCACTGGAGTCATCTGGCCACATTACTGCTATGAAATGATTTTAAGAATCCCAAGCGAGTGCTATGCTTACAGTGAACAGCACAGGGTGTGTGTGTGTGTGTCTGCAGCTGTCCCTTTGTTAGCATGGGAAATGGAAGGTGACCCTTTGTGCCCTGAAAAACTTAGAGGACTGTTTGCAGCCATTTATTGTTACCAGGCTTTTTATGGGCCTTGTTTTAATTGCCTCCTCTGCTCCCGTGAAAAGGTAACTTGAAACGAAGGGTCATTAAGCAAAGAAGGGGAATCCTGCAGGTTGCTATAATCTGTCTGCACAACTCACAGTAATAGCAAGTTTTAAGGCACAGAATTCAAGAATGATGATGGAAACTCCAATTTAATCATAATGTTGAGTTCGTACTCATTCCACCTTGCAAGGGAAGTGAGGGTTGCATCTTTAATTTGTTCTTCCAGGATCTGGACGGTGCATTGCCGCTTATAGAACTCTACAAAGATAAATTGGTGGGAATAGGAGAAGTAAGTAGCATTCTGCAACTTGTTTAAACATGTGTATGGCTTCAGCAATATATGTCACCAGAATTACAGAAACTTAGTGAATAAACTTAGTGAACTCTTAATGTGCTTTCCTTCATAGATTTGCCTCTTTATTTCCTAATTATGATAATGAAAAAAAGAAGATGGCATTTATGCTGGTGGATTTAGTAGGAAGAATTGCATAATTATGCTATATTGTTTTATACTCTAATGTCTTTTGACCTATTCTCTGGCACAGTGAAGTGTCAAGTCACATTGTTATCCTCATTCAGATCCTTCCTGCCTTCTTCCCTGACAAAGTAAGGCTCAGTTATGATTTCAGTACACCTCACCGATATCTACAGTCTTTTTTTTCTTGTGATGTCTCATTTGTCTGTATCCATGTGTTGTCTTCTATTTGTTTATAGACTAATTGAAGCTTAAGAGTTTTAGGGTAGAGCCTGCCTCTTTTGTGTGTTCATACTGGAGGGGCTTATGGCTGGTTCTGCATTTGCTGCAGAAAAACCGGTTATTGGCAGAGCTTTGTAGCTGCTGTTCTTGAACTGTATATCAAGGACTTTGGTTGGTGTAACTGTGAATAGAACTGCTTTTAACAAGCTTTAAATTTTGCCTGAACATGTTTAAAGTCTAGAATTAATGGGTAATTTTTGCTAGAGGTAGGACTAAAGCTATAGGTTCAGGTCTTGTATTAGAAATCCAGAGTTGAGATTTACTCTGAAATAATATTCAATAGAATATAAAACCCCAGAAAAGCGGTTGCAGATTGAAACGTTAAATACGCTTGTTAGTAACTCTCTGCCCATAAATGCTTTCGTAGTTGAAAAGCCTATGGTTGAGAACGGATTCCTTTCTGAGTTAAGCTACAGTTGAGCTCATTTTAATTGCAGTCTCTAGTATATATATTTGAAAATGCCTTGCAGTTTTGAAACATTTTTTGCCTTTATGTATGGTATTGTGGTTTAGTCAAACATTAGGTTTGTAAAATTTTTTCACTTCTTTTCTTGTACTGTAGGTTGGACTAGATTTCACTCCCAGATTTGCTGGCACGGATGAACAGAAGGAAGGACAAAGACAGGTTTTGATCAAGCAGATTGAGTTAGCAAGAAGACTGGATTTGCCCTTGTAGGTTTTGTTCACGCTAGTAGTAGAATTTGCCAGATCTCAGTAATATGTGTAAATACATCCCAGGATTTGTAGTTACTAAGAGTCCACAGAACTTTTCTTACATGGATTAAATAGGCATTAGTGTCCTGTCAGTCTCCAGCTTGAGATTTAATTATAGAATTTTCTCTGTTTGCACTTAAATACAGTGGTCTTCCGTGTCCTGTCCTTGCTATGTTCCTATATCTTCACTGTAGCCAAAATGATTCATGTATACCTCTCTAGATATTTTTTTTTCTTGGTAAGTGTAATACAGATTAACTATTTTTTTCCCTTGCTTCTGATAGACTATAAAAAAAAAAGGAAAAGTATCTTGCTGAATTTCCTAATGTTGGGCCTCTCTTGCTGTGCAGAAATGTTCATTCCCGCTCAGCCGGAAGACCAACAATTAATCTCTTAAAGGAACAAGGTATGTTACTAATGCGTTTTCTCTGTCATGGCTTTTGTCAACAGAACTTCTTCAGTTGTGCTGTATCCTCACATTAGTTTGTGTACATGAAACTTGGGAGGAATAGTGCAGAGATTCTGTATTCATTCTTTATGGGACTGAGGTGTCATTGGAAACTGACACCACAGACCTACTGAAAGCACTGCTAATGATTTGGTTTGCTGCTTTTCTCTGAGGTGCTACAAAGGTGTTGCTCCATGCATTTGATGGGAAGCCATCTGTAGCGATGGAAGGGGTGAAAGCTGGATACTACTTCTCCATTCCTCCTTCCATTATAAGGAGTGAACAGGTAACCTTTAAAGAGGTTTGTGCCTTCTCGGTGCTTGGGGGTTGCAGATGATAGCTGACAGCTTATCACGAGGGCAAAAATGACTGTTTTTACTGTGCAGCTCAAGAATATGCTTGTGTTCTAACCTGTACAGTTTCAAATAGGACTAGCAGTACTCACATACGCTTGCTGTCACCTCACAATTCTTGACAGAAGCTTCAGTTGCTTATGGCGTTGCACATTTTTCTTTTGGCTAAATTTCTATCTGGGGCTTTTGCTTTAGATAGACGTTTTTGGAGAAATTTTGGCTAAAACAGTTCAGCTTTCCTGAGAGTTAAGAAAGTAAGCATTTTTCTTCTCATTTTAATGTGGTTTCTGGTGAACTCTTCTTTGGAAGCTTCTCTCACTATACTGTTTCAGAGTAGGGGCATGACGTGTGGAAAAGGGCTAGTTTCTATGTCCCTGCTATGGTACTCTCTATACAAAAGAACATTTGCTTACAATTGGCTAAGTTACAGACCTTTGAAAAATTGTGATTATCACAAGGTACACCCAGCAGAGAACCAGCTAAATCGCTTAAAGGCAGCATGGGTCAGGTTCAGCCATTGATTTGATGAGACTGCTCTCTTAATTTCTACGCTGGGCTGCCTCAACCTATGCTAACTTCTTATTTTGGGGTAGCAGTCTGTATGCGTCCTGTACCATCATCACTTTCTGTGATAAGCTTAGGAAATGTAAGAAAAGAAAAGGCGTGATTCAAGTGGAGGGAGTGTGAGGGATGGATATAGATGGGGATGAGGTTAGGAACTTGGAGAAAGCAAAGCAAACTGGGGTTGAGGGGTAAAACCAGAGATGGGGAAAAAAGTAGACAAATATATATACACAGAAAAATAGCAAATTAAAATTGTATTTGCAACTCTATTTATAGGGTATTGTGTGCAATATAACTCCATGATTTAATAGGTAATGATAGATTCAGTGTTTAGATAATAGTACTTCAGATATTTAGAAAACAGGATAATCCTAATTTGAAGGGACTTCTTGAGCAGCTCCTGGTATTCTTGCTTCAATTCTGAAATTTTTGGTAAAATGTAGACAGCGGCAACAAAGTTTTCAACATTGTTTTTAAATGCAGAGGATATTCTCCCTTCACACATTTCTTTCCCACAGGTCTAAGTGCATAAAGCGTTTAATAGCTGTCTTATTTTCTTCAAGAAGCAGAAGCTTGTGAAAATGTTACCTCTGGAAAGTATGTGCTTAGAAACTGACTCTCCTGCTCTGGGGCCTGAAAAACAGGTAAATATTGAGGGGGAGGCACCACTATGAATGTATATCCAAAGCCAGCCCTTACAGGGTTAATCATTGGATTAATGGAGCAAAATCCGGTTGGCGGCCAGTCACCAGTGGTGTCCCTCAGGGCTCAGTTCTGGGGCCGGTCTTGTTCAATATCTTTATCGATGATCTGGAC
>VXBJ01001878.1:557641-594251 GCA_013400055.1 Nycticryphes semicollaris
GCAATTCTGAAATTTTTGGTAAAATGTAGACAGCGGCAACAAAGTTTTCAACATTGTTTTTAAATGCAGAGGATATTCTCCCTTCACACATTTCTTTCCCACAGGTCTAAGTGCATAAAGCGTTTAATAGCTGTCTTATTTTCTTCAAGAAGCAGAAGCTTGTGAAAATGTTACCTCTGGAAAGTATGTGCTTAGAAACTGACTCTCCTGCTCTGGGGCCTGAAAAACAGGTAAATATTGAGGGGGAGGCACCACTATGAATGTATATCCAAAGCCAGCCCTTACAGGGTTAATCATTGGCTTGGTAGGGTGGAGTAGTGTAAGCATGGACAAGGGATGAAAGCGGTTGCCAAGTGAAAACTTTGAGATGAACTGCGTTCTGAAGACTGGGAAAGGAGAAGAAATTCCAGGAAAGGGTAAAAAGGAAAATAATCCAAGGATCATAGAATCATGTAGGTTGGAAAAGACCCTTAAGGTCGTTGAGTCTAATTGTAAATGAAGGAGAATAGATACATGTAATTTCTCTGTCACAGATGCCACAATCTGAGTGAAGTTATGTCAGTATGTACTGAATCTGAAACACTTGTCATCTGTAGGCATATGTAATTTGGTTTGGTGGTTTTTTTTTTCCAGGTGAGAAATGAACCAAAAAATATTTACGTTGCTGCAGAATACATTGCCAAAATTAAAGGAATTCCAGTTGAAGAAGTTATAGATGTGACTACACAGAATGCACTGAAAGTATTTCCCAAACTTCGGAACTTTCTTCGGCCGTAGACTTAGAAACTGAAATTTATAATAACTGTAGAAACTGTTATTTATAGCATAATAAATAAAACCAACACACATTTTGTCTTAAAGTGGAGTTTTGCTGTGGAAAGTGCAAGAAGCGAGCAGAGTGTTACATAGATGCATAAGGTTTAATACAATGAATTACTCCAAGACCTTCTTCAGTGTACACCATTGTCATCTCTTGGGTGTGATAAAGGCAGGTTGTTCATTTGTATCTCTCCTATGTTTCTGAATGAATACACTGTAAAGAAGAGCACCGTAATACTTTCAGTTTAGTTTCTCGGACTCCTTGCTCACCTGCTCCTAGCCTGGGAGTTGGCTAATGTGTGGTGCTTGAAGTCCTCCTCATTCATTATTTTCTCCTGACTGGAAGTCACACGGTTGTGGGCCTACCCGAGCTACACAAGCTCCTGTTAGGACTTGCAGACTCCACATCCCTTTCTGAGCCATTAAAAAACCCCAGCTGGGTGGACATTCTCTGTATGTTGTGTTGACTGGGCTCAGAGAGTGGTGCAAAAGCAACACCCCCAATTTTTTTTCAAAATACAGTTGGAATGAAAGCATTTCAGCCCTTCTACGTCTCTCTGTTTCCCTTGTATACAGTAATTTAACAGTTGCTCATATCCTTGGTATTTTGAGAAGGTTTTGCTTTGACTTAATTTTTTTTTAATCATATTCAAAGGAAGAAGCCTGGGTTTGGTCTTATTTCAAGGTCTCCCTCTTCTGACCGTGAACAGGGAGAGATAGGGAATGTAGAAGGAAGACAAGCCTAATTTTGTGAGATCTTGGGCAGCATACACTTGTCTGCTGTGAATTCTGTTATGTTGGCCAGTGTTCTAAAAACTGAATCTTGTGCTGTCTCATAGCCCCTGTGTGGACATGGACCTTTTGAAATAATGACCAAAATGTTGCTGTCTGATAACCAGCAATGAATGAGGTGGGTTATACATGACACTCAGTTGTTCTGAGGGCCACTAAGAAAGCGAAGGCTTTGTCTCTTTAGGGGGCATTTTACTATCTCAGTGAAGAAATTATACAAGTATTAACTTAGTCCATGACCACCTCAGGTTCAAAATTGTGCATCATACCAGCCCATGGTGGCAGTATTTGGCTTTAAGATTTGGCCATGTGTCTTCTATGTCTCAAGAGCCTGTGTGATTTTTCAGATTAGACTCCTTCCTGTCTTCCCACTTAAAGCATCTGACCAGTTGCCCCTTTGAAAAATGGTTTGTAATGCCCTACTCTGAACTAATCTGATGTCAGCCTTTTGGGGTGTAGGACTGCAAAGCAAGGGTTTGACGTTTTTTCCTGTCTTGAGGAGGATATAGATGGAGAAGGTATCAGCCCCCAAATAGGGGCAGAGGGGGAAGTGGTGGAGCAAAAGCTTGTAATGTAAACAATACCCATCTTAAACTCTTGGTTTCCTCTATATTTTCTTCCTCAATTTCTTAGAACTACAGTGTCAGGAGTTTTTTGGGGTTGTTTTGCTGTCTTTAGCAGATCAGCTGTGATCTGCATTTTGCCTAGAGTTAGCTTTTTAAGTTTAAACGCGTTCCTAAACAGCTTTTGGCTTGCAGCAAACAAACAGTCTTGAATAATTTGTTTCTCTTACAACGTGTATTCAGAACAGCAAACACCTGAATCTTTGCTGAATGTTTGACCCAGAGTAGTTAAAGCCATTTGTTATCCTGAATCTACAGGCACCATTTCCACTAAATTGGGTGAAGGACAGAGTTTGCCTCCAGATGGTGCTAGGGAACAGGTGTGCAATGGTCTTGGAATATTAATGTGGTTGACATAAGTATTTAGTAATCATGTGGTCATTGGAGATACTAAAGAGGTGATACCAGGCAGCCTTACATGTGCTTCCTGCTGCTTGTGTGATGGGAAGGCTCCCAGGCTGGTGTGGGAATGCAATTATCTATGGAGCTGCTCCTGATAAAGTCAGGCAGTACCTAAATGTTTGCAAAGTTTTTGCATTATTATTATTATTCTCTACAAAATTCTTGGCTTTGGATGAAAACACCAGTTTTGCAACAAGGGAAATACCAAGTATTTACTCTGCTCAAATTCCCTTTCTCTGCAAGGGGGTAGTGTTGCCCTGGTTCAGGATCAGCCTCCTGGTCAGATGATACCTGGCCTGAGCTCTTGAATCCCTTTTTTGTGCTGCAGTCCTGCAGAAACCTGTAGCACATTGTTGTCTTGCAGCTCCCAGCTGGGCAGGGCATCATCGGGGGCAGCCAGCTGCAGGTGGGCCCTGGAGGATGCAGTCTGTGTCCCCTGTCCCTTCAGCAGCAAAGCCCAGAGGTGTTTGCAGTGGGGTGGGAGTGGGGTTGGGGCTGGGGAAGGAGGCCCCAGGTGAGAAGAACCTGGCATTGCTGCAGCCATGGGCAGGATGAGGGCACCTACCACAAAACAGACTGATTTTGTCCTTTCCTTGGGCCTGTGGTGCCTGAGCTAAGTCATGGTGTAGGTGTCCTGGTGCTACAGAAAAGGAAAATGCAGTGTCATTCCCACCCCACCTTGGCATCCCTAAAAACAAATAAGGGTTGGAAGTAGCACCGCTTCCCCAGTGCCATTTGTTTGCTCTGCGAGCCGTGGCCCAGCTCCCTGCAATCAATTCTGGGAATAAAGTTGTCGCTTCCCGCAGGAAACCCAAATTCTTAAGGCGCTCACTCGGGAATAGTGGCAGCCCTAATGTGCACGGGAAAGAGCTGTGGTTTCCAAGCTGCAAAACATTGTTTGTCCCTCAGCAGTCACTCTGTCTTTACCTTGAAAGGGGAATTTAGCAGAGGGAGGGTTTTCAGTTCTGCCTGCAGTCCCAGGCTCACGACTTGGGAAAGCAAGATGGCTCATGGGGGAGCTATGCAGCTGCACACCATCCCCACAAAGGTTGGCCTTAGCAATACTGGTGTGTGTATTGAACCCTGTTGCAGCCTCTCAGGTTGTCTGGACAAGCTGTGTCCTCTCCTGCATAGCACAGGAGACTGGAGTGGCCAGGGATGTACTGGGGGAAAAGCCCAGTATAAATGTAGTTGGCTGCCCTCTTTAGCCTTCGGGAAACCCGAGGGGAAATGAAAGAGAAAGCATAGAGTTAGTGGAGACCTAAATCTTCTTTTCAGTCATATCATTGGTGTTGGGGAACAGTAACAACCCTTGGTGACCTTTGTCTCACAGAGGTGGAATGGCACACATGGTCTGCAGCAGTATGGAAAGTGGGAAGTCCCAAGCTCTGTCTCATACCTTTAGCCATCACCTTTCCGTGGGATGCTACAGACAGCAGATCTGATTGCACTTTGTATGATTCCTCCTGCCTCTCTATCTTGCAGGGTGTACATGATGTGATAGAAAAATCAAGAAAGGTTTGTGATTTCTTTGGCATAATTAGTGCCTTCAGAGTGCCTTACTTGTTAGTCAGTGCTCTGTTACTGATGAAGCTCTGGCTGGTACAGCTTCTGCTAGAAAAAAATAGGCCCATGTCACTTGGTTCTTTCCAGGCCTAAAATAATGCACACAGGTGCACTGGGTGCAGTAGGGACTCCCACACATGCAAAGGCTTATAGTGAGTGCATAGCGTACCACCAGGCATAAATAATGAGGGGGATGCAGGGTGACGTTAATAATGTGAAGGTACTTTCCATAGGCAGAGATACAGTGCTTGTAGATCTAGAGAGCTTCTACAGTGGATTTGTCTGTTGACAGAGACAAATTAATGGAGCAGTGTATGTCGTTGATGGCTACCAAATCACACAGAGGTGCTTTGTACCATTGTTGTTGAATGAGCACCTTGAATCAGGGACTGGAAGGGTGCAGAAATTGCAATTCCTCGGCTGGCTGGTGTCATCACACTTTCGCTAGCCATTCCAAGCTGTTTGCAGGACTCACGTGGAAAGAGACCAAAGTGATTTTGCCTGAAGGCCAAGTGACTTGCAAGAGTGGAGTGGGTATTGTAGAACTAAAAGGTTCAGTGTAAGTCACTTGAATGCCTCAGATCCTGGAAATCCCCTCTGAGTTCAGGACTGACAGCCAAGAGTGTGTCTAAGGGCTAGAGCTGTGTTCACTCAAACAGTTTTTGGAGGGCTACAGGTGGATCATACTCCTGCGGCTTTTCTTCTGAAACTTGTTTTTAGTCATGGACTAGCAGGGCCTGAATGTGATGAACTCTGTGACAAACCAAGAGGGTGATGAGTTTCTCCAGATTTTGACATGGGAACAAGTGAGGAGATGGGGATGAGGCTAAGTGGATGATATGCTGTTTAATCCTGCTCTTTGTTGTGATAAAGAGTTTAAACAAATCAACCAAAGACTTTTACTGGAGGTGCTTCCAACAGGCTCTTATGCAATGCATAGATAGGCTCTTTGGAGGCAAAAGCAAATAAATAATTGTCGGGAAATGCAACTTTCATCACTAATGAACTTCTGCTTTTGTTTGTTTTTTCATTTTTGCAGGCTGGGGTTGGATCCTCTGTTCCCGTTACAGAGCAGGAAAATGAATTTGAGAGAGTCACTGGCTTAGCAGAAAGGCTCATTGTTCTTCTCTTTGCTTTCTATACTCAGTAGAAAGATAAAGGAGAGATCAAAGAAAGGGTATGAATTGCTGTAGCACCTAGTTGTCTCAGCATTTTCCTCTTCAGCAGGTGGTTATCCATCCGTTCATTTCCCCTTGCTGGGGCTGGCTTGTCTGTTGATGTGAATTGGTTGGTGTATGATAACCCTCACTGCCCTGTGTGGTGGCCCCACCACAGTGAGTACAAAGTACCACCTCCAGGGCCTGACAAATTTTTATGCCCATCTTTGGGCTGTTGCAAATGATAAAACAGTGAGAAAACATGGCCCTGATGCCTGGGGTAGGAAGTGATACCCATCTCCCCAAATGCTCGGTGCTGTGGACAGAGAGATGCCGCCACGTCCTGCAAACACAGGGGACTGCTACCATGCTGAGGTCTGCTGATAAAAATGGGGATGTGGTTCACCTGAAAAAGCAGAAACAATGAGGCACTGCCTCCAGGAGTCTGTAGGAGCAAGGGATATCCCCTCTCTGCCCTAGAAAACAGCATAACAAGGGGTGTTGGCATGTGGCTTGGCTGCTGCAGAGGGCTTTGGTGCACAGAGCTGCTAGCACATGGAGCACTTGTCATGTAGCAAGTGTGCAGGTGGCATCAAGGAACTTAGGGCAAAGCTGAAAAAAAGTGAAGTGGCACATACACAGAACAGGAAGAACTGGCCTGTTTTCAAAGGGCTGTGATCTGAAGAGCAAGCAATTTCTGTTTAAGGAGATATCTGATGTCCTATCAAAGTGACAGTCAACATCAAAATACATGGATTTTGTCTGCAGTGCCTGGGCGAGGTAATATGTCTATGTACCCTGCTTTCAAGGGCAGGTGAGGCAGCTGCATGGTGTCCATGGTTGGTGGCTGCATATAGATGAGCCCAGCCTGCTACAGCAGAGCACTGGCACCATGGCATGGCTGGGCAAACCTTCAGCTTCCCAGCATGAGAGTGAGTACATCACAGAATATCAGGGATTGGAAGGGACCTTGAAAGATCATCGAGTCCAATCCCCCTGCCAGAGCAGGAACACCTAGATCAGGTCACACAGGAACGCATCCAGGCGGGTTTTGAATATCTCCAGAGAAGGAGACTCCACAACCTCTCTGGGCAGCCCGTTCCAGTGTTCCATCACCCTTACTGTGAAGACGTTTTTCCCTATATTTAAGTGGAACCTCTTATGTTCCAGCTTGCATCCATTGCCCCTTGTCCTGTCATTGCCTGAAAGACCATGAAGCAGCACCAGGATGGGGTAAGCAGTTTTGGAAGTGCAGGGGGTGAGACATGGAAAAGTCGCAACATCAGCAGTGTGATCAAACCCGTGATGCCCCAGAGGTGTCGCCTGGCAGGCATGCTGGGCCAGCGCATGGGCTGGGGCTGGCTGTTAAAGCCTGCCTACAGGGGTGGGAGAGCTGTTTGTGCCCCTCACCCTGCTCAGTCCCTGTTGAGGAAGCCTGTAGTGCTAAAACAGCAGCAGAGCTCTGCCCCATGGTGTGTCCTCTTCATCTGCTGCGAGGTCCCCGTGACTACTGGCACTTACAGCACCCGGGCCACGCTTGCTGCCGGAGAATAAGAGCTGACATGTCCTTGCCTGCTCCTGCCCCCAAAGGCATCTTGACTCTGTCACTGTGTGTTTTGGGGTTCATCTGATTTGGAGCAGAGATGGGCAGGGCAGCATCGTGGTCCAGGTGAGGCACCTGGCTCCTTCCCATGTGTATTTTGTATTTCTGTGGCAGGGTGTGGACACTGGGTTTGACTTCTTTTATACATGCATTCAGATTTTTGCATCTGCTATTTCAGCTGAGCCAGGGCTGCATGCTCTGTCACCAAAGGGTGCAAACAGACACTTGGCTCCTTGTCAGTGCCCAACTGTAGCTTAAATAAAGTACATGTGTCCCGTGTTGATAAAAGACATTACCTCACAAGCACCATAGCCAATACAGTTTTGTTTCCACCAGGGACTTATGACCTTCTGACCACAGCAATCCCAGTCTCCTAGCTGTGTCTTGTGATGCTCCCATTATGGCCCAGCACTCCCAGTGCTGCATTTCCAGCTCTCTGTGTGTCTCCCTGGTCCTTGCCATGGTACCACCAGTTCCTCTGTGTACCCTCTGCGCTTTTCCCACCACAGCACCTTGGTTTTCTTCTGTCTCCCTGTGACTTCCCTGTAATTCCCCAGCTCTCTTCCATGTTCCCTCCCTGCACTTGCTGGATTGCCATTTAAGCAAGACATAGCACGTGCTGAGATTAATCCAGAGCGTGGTAGGTTATGTTTAGAGAGCTTCTGGTGTCAGACTCGGCAGCTGGGTGTGTGCCTCCTTTTGGTAGCCTCAAGAGAGGGTCAGTGTCATCCACATGGCCACCAACTCTCACAAACCTTGTAGGAACTTTTTATCTCCAAGAGCTCTGCCTGTCTGCCAAATTCTGTTGACCGTTGTCGGAAACCATGAGTTGTAGATGTGGACTAGGAGACAGCATGACCATGTTAACTGACTTTTATAGGAATGTGTGCATGTTGGATGCTGTGTTTCCCTAGTGGAATTGGACCTGCTGCTTGGGACCTCCTAGGTCTGCACAGTACATGGCCACTGGTGAACCTGCGAAATGGAAAAGACCTGGGATTATCTAGCAGGAAGGTCTGTCTTTGTGAAGTGCACTGCCTGGAGAGGGCAGCTTTGAAGTCTTGATTTGAACCAGCTTATTGCTATAAATATATAGAGAGAGCATTTTTTGTGCTCAGAACATTTCTGGACGCACAACAAAGGGGGAGGAAGCGAACAAATGGAGCACTGTGGGAAGAAGTTAAATGGAGAACTATGTGGAGAGCTCCATTCAAAGCATTGCTGGATAATTTCCCTTCTCTTTAGGGGTCATTATTCCTTCCTGGAAAAGTCAGGGTGGAAACTCAGCTCTATTACATGGGAGCTCTGTGCTGAGTCGAGGCAATGGCAAGTGCATGTGCAGTGGACTAATGTGTATATGATATGCATGAGCAGATATCAGCACTCCCAGAAAGAATATCTTCTGCTGTCCCAGTGAGTGCATATAGGGGGTGACCATTTATCCAAAGGGGTTATTTCTTGACCAGTTGGTGGAGGCTGCTGTGGTATCAGGATGATCAGAGCTTCCTCTCAGAGTCCTTAGGTTGCCCTTGTTTTGGAGAGGTGCAGCTACACACAGTTGTCTTTCTTCACCCCTCCTGTCTTAGTGAATGTAGCAGAGGAGGTTGGCCACTGGGGCACAGCTTGAAGGGGGTAAGTGCTGACCCTGTTGCTACCAGTGGCAACAGATACAGTTAAGGTTCAGCGAGATTCCTGCTGGTAGAGGCTGTCTTGCCCCCATCTGTCAGGGATGGGAAGAAGTCTTCCTCCCTCCTAGCCTCTGTCCCACGTGGCATTGGATGGAAGACCACAGTGAAGTTTTACCAAAGCTGAGGTCAGGGTGCTTGGGAAATTGTTGCGTCTGTGTGCTGTTTTTCGGTGTAACACAACCCTGTGCTCTTGAATAGCTCAAAGTGATGAAGAGTTTGGCTGAAAATGTAGAGATTTGTGGGACTGGTCTGGTAGGTTGGTTCAACAAAACCTGTTCCCTGGCACTGACAACTGCCTTTTCTCTGGGGAAGACAACACCCAGGAGCAGGCTGCCAGAGACCTATTAAATTGCCAAGACGTCTTTCTCAGTGGTTTCCTGGCTCTTAGAAGACGAGACTCAGATCAGCCAAATTAGGAAGAATGGAGTCTTTCTTCCTCTGCTCATTAGCAAAGTTACCTGGACTAGTATCCCTCCAACCATCTTTTCATTTTCTTCTCAAAGGGCTGAGTAATTAGGTTATTCAGAAGCTGTTAGAAACACAGTAGACTAATCCTCTCTGTCACAGACTGCCATTTTTATGATTTCCATTTCAAGATGCACAATAATACAGTTGCATGTGGTTTTGTTTGCCATGGCTCAGCTTGGCACGGTTTATAAGAGGATGTGGAATCTGTCCTCTTGCTTTTTGATATAAATACAAAGATAAACTGGTGGCCACTGGCAATTTATCTGCTCTGATTTCTGCATAACCAGAGTTTGCTTGATTTGACTATATGCAAACTGCGTTAAGGTGCATGTAACTCATTGTAATCCCTGGCTGTTTTCATTTTTCTGCATGGATAGACATGAAATGAGTTTGGATTAAACCCGAAAACTTTATTTTCCTGGCTAACCATCTGTGCAGGAGTAAAATTAAAATTGCAAAATCCCACAAGGGGAGTGTACTGAGAGGTGTCTGGCATGCTGTTTTCCTGCAAAGAAGACATTGTAGGGAAGCTAGAGAAGCAACTTTAGCTCTTTACCAGGAGTGTTTTCATAGCTGATGTCACATTATCTCTATTTTTATTATACATACATTACTGTATTTCCAGGTATGTTGCCTTTTGAAGGGTGCTATTCCTTCATTGCTAAGAGCTTCTGTAACTCTCCAGAGAAAATTAAGCTAGTGAAGGTATTAGATTTCTGCAGTTTGAAGTTCATTGCATGTTCTGAAGTCTTAACTGGCTCTTTGTGTGGGTTGGGCTGGACTTCACTCCATGGCTCATGTCCATGCCTCAGCAATGTGAGAAGCAGCAGTTCTTGCACTGCAGCTGGCCACCGCAAAACAACTGGACTTCTGGTGTGGCCCAGAAACTTTTCACACTGTGTCTCCTTCATACACCGAACTTTAACTAGGCTCGACATCTGTTTCCTACACCACAGCTTCACAGGCATCCTCTAAAGAACACTACAGATTGTTTTGAAGTTTGAGTTTATACATGTGTTCAATGGCTTGAGATGAAAAAATAACAATAATTGCAAGCACTTACATCTAGGAGTGTGGCGTCTTTGCCAAATGCGAACTAGGAAAACGTTCCTTTCCAGCTGTGCTTCTGCTGAGGATGTGGGAGACTTCCTAGTTTTTCTCCCAAAGGAGACATCATTTTCTGTTCTACACATTGTTCTATTAGTGCCCACATCATCCTTTCAGTGGTAAGTGGGTTATACTGCCCTAGAAGGACCACTCAGGATGTAGACTTCTGATAATTATTCTCAAGGCTTCGTTTTCTCTCCCACGCTATGTGATGTAGCAGAGGAAATGTTCTCATTGAAACAAAGGGAGAAAAATGAAAGAGGGCATGTTTTCACCTACAGGGAACTTGGCTGGTGATTTTGCCCAGCAGCAGATGTGCCTCCTGTCCAATTACTCTCAAAAACTGCTTCTTGACTTCAGCACTTGATATATGTAACTTGCAATGGAGAAGGGAGGATGGGACAAAGCAGCTTATCTTCTTATTGATATAAATAAGCATGCTGCATGCAATTTATATACATGGGGAAGCTGTATTCACACAGGTGTCCAGAGCACTGACCTGAATAAAAACAAGTTAAACCTAATACGAGACTTGCAAAAGACTCTTAAACTTCAGATGGATGCAAATAGCAACAAAACTGAAATAACATACAACCAGCAGTGACTGCTGGGAAACAAATATTTGGAAGAAATCAAAGACCAGATTTTCTGGAGCACTACTGCTTTGCTGTGCACTGTCCGTGTAACCTGGCCATAAGCCAGTTTGAGTGATCAGGATAGGGTGTTTTGCATATAGTCCATTGCCATCTATTCTACTTACACCCTTTGGAACTTGTATAGCAGATACAAAGGTGGGGCTGGAAAAAAAAGTGTTGAGTGTTTATCCCAGCCTGCTGCTTTTGGTCTCTGTCCACTTCAGGGCCAGCCAGAGCAGCCCCTGCTCATTCTGTGCCCTCTGGCTCTAAGAACCTGTTCAAAACAGCCTCAAGAGAGAGTTAACATAAAGGTGGACTTGAAACTACCTTTGCATGTGACTTCTGACATGTCTTATGTTGCTAAATCCACAAAATATAGGGATCTGGATCCACGGAAAGGGAGATCTGCCTATGTTTGGCTTGGGAAATTGTTGTAGGATACTATTCTGCCCCCAGACTGCCTGCTCTGTTGAGGTCTTTTCCCTCACAGTTCTAATAGCAAAATGATGCAGATCGAGCAGTGCCCTCCATGGTAACTATTCAGCACCATCATCTTTGTGTGTGGTTGTGGACATGCACCACCACCAAAACTGGTGGTAGTTGAAGGAAAGCTAGAAGGAAAAAGAGCAGTTCTGCCTCGCTTTTCCACAGCTGTTACGGCTGCACACAGCGAGTGGGTGCAAAGCCTTCCTTTGAACCACACGTGGCTGTTTTCCTGAGTGACCTGTGCTCCTGTCTCTCCAGTGTGCTCTGAGTGCCGAGTGCTCTGCTCACCTCCACAGCTGCTCTTCATCGCTAATGGAAATCTACTGCTTTTTAAAAGTAAACAAGCTAATAATTAAGATAAAAATATGTCACTGGGCTTTTCTGAGGCATGTGTTTGCATTGGGCAGAAAGGCGCATCCTTGCTCAGCTGCTGTTTTTTCTTGGTTTATGTCAGATGGAAAATTAGTGCAACAGAGACCAAGGAAAGTACTGTAACTGTTGGGGCAGTGGTGAATGTAGTGGACCAAAACAGCTACTGCCTTAGCATTGCCCAGTATGGTGGGTTCTCTTGAATTAAGGTAAGAAAGTATAATTTGGTGAGGTTTTTTCTCCCTGTGGGATATTTTAAGCAGATGAGTGTGTTACAAATTTTACTTAACTAATGGGGAAAAAAATGTATATCCCTTTCACTCATTTAAAACCAATTATTAAGTTTACGCATACCTTGAAATATAAGCATGGCAGAAGACAACAGGAAGAAAAAAGGGTTGTGGACCTGGAAGAGAGATAGCTGAGCAATTACAGCAAAGATTTTTCCTGTACTTGCAAGTCTCAGGATGCTAACTGAAAAATGTGTGCATTACCTGTCCTTTAGTGACTGATAAGAAGTTAATCTGGTGGTACTTGCCTACTTACTCATGGGCTGAGGGAATCTCAGCAGCCATGTCACCATATGGAGGGCAGGGTTAACAAATCCAAGCTTTGCATTTTTCATTTTTTTCATTTTAATCTCGGAGGCATCTTGTCCTGCCATAAGACAACCTGATACACTATGTTTGGGTTGCTCAACTCTGCAGCCTGATCCCCCCTCCCTGGGTTTCTTACGTACATTGTAGGTGTTCAGGACATACTGCTCCCTAACTTTGCTGGGAGACAGTCTGTCACTCTAGAAGGGGTACAAGCTGGCTATTATTTTTCTTTTCCTCCTGCTGTTACCAGACATGATCAGGTTAGTCCTTGTGGAGTTCCTGGAAGCCATTTCAGCAGGGTTATAATTGGATTGCATGAGCCTTGGCCTTTTGCCTTCTCTTCCAGCTATCATTTTCCTGATACCTGAATCAATGCAGAAGGAAAAGTGATACAAGCAGGGATGAGGGGTTGGCTGTGGCTGGCTGGGGGGTGACTTCCACACCATGAAAAATGTAAACGTCCCTGTAAACTTGTTTTCCTTTAGAGTAAAAATGAGATACAGAGTTTTTGGATTGTGGAATAAAACATGAGAAAGAGGTCTCATGTAGCACTTTGAAGCTGAGCCTCCCACAGGCTGTTGTTTTCAAACAAAACTGCCCATTTTGAAGTGAGACTGATCTTTTTTCAGTATTTCCCAGGTAAAACTGAAAGCTCAGTATGACATTCACATTGAAATGGTTTGGCATTTATAAATGAAAGGAAGTTTCCCAAACATGTAGGTGACTGTTTCCTCAAAATGCAGCCTGTCCCAAGCCAGCCCCTTGTCAGGGTGCAATGGGAGCTTCACCTTCACCACCGTCCATCCAAACATTGCCTAGCTCTGCTCTTGCCCTAAGCTCTTGCTGCTCCATCACCTCCCTCTGGCCTGATGGCGTCACAAAGTCTTTTGCTTCCAGCACTCAGTCACCCTGGGAAGAGCTGATCACTGAGACTGCTAAATCTGCCAAAGTAAAAGGAGGCAATGATGAAGCCTCCCTCTCTGTTCACTTAGGCTGGGATGAGGGATGCCAGCGCGCTTCTGAGCATGGTGCTCTGAGCTCCCAGCAGAGTTGAGGCTGTGCTCTTCTTTCACCAGCGTGTTAAACTGACCTGTATTTTTTCAGCAGCTTTGTGAGTTGGCTTTCTGGCATCCAATGTCACTTCTGCAGCTCCTAGGAGCCCGAGGTTGTTGTACAGCCAGTAGAGAGATGCAAGTACCCAAAGCAGAGTTATGCTCAGGATTCAAGTTACTTCCTCTTCATTTCCCTCCTAGGGTTTCTAAAAGCTATAAGCTGTTGGTACTGTCTGAGGTCTTAAGGGACACAAATACTCTGTTCTGTTCAGCCTGTGTTTATATTTCATTGGAAATATAGAATTATCTCCAAAGGCTTAAACAGTCTGAATGCCATTCTGGCAGAGCTGGTACTTATTTTGCATGTTGCTATATTGATTGCTGTAGTGAGACTGACCTTCTTATGGGCTACTCTGTCTTGTTTATTTTCCTGGCTGTACCAGTGAGAGAAGTTTAATTAAGCAGATTTCACTGGAGAACATTTGCCTGGGGACTGATTTCTTTTCCCTTGCTCTAAACAAAGAGGTATAGTCAAAAGCATGTAGATTAGTCCCTACATTTAAGCTCCTTTAAAATTGTTTTCCTATATTCTTGATGAAGTTCATGCACTTTGAGAGCTTTAGTGCTATGCAACATTTACATACATTCTTTTTTACTGGCCTGGTCTTATTATTAAAAAAAAAATATATATATATATATATATGGGTGGGTGTAGTGGGTGTTGGTCTCTTTTCCCAAGTAACGAGACGAGAGTAAACAGCCTCACGTTGCACCAGGGGATGTTTAAATTGAATATTAGGAACAATTTCTTCATTGCAATAGGTTGCCCATGGAATAGTGGAGTCACTATCCCTGGAGGTTTTTAAGGTGTAGATGTGGTGCCGAGGGACATGGTTTAATGGTGTACTTGGCAGTGTTATGTTAACGGCTGGACTCAATGATCATAAATGTCTTTTCAAACCTAAATGATTCTATGATTCTATGTGTAGGAGCCACAGGGATCTCACAAGATAAACAACTTGTAAGTCAACACTTCAGCTGTTGGGCTGACATTGTATGACTGCTGCTCCTGTAAAAAACACTGATGAATGTATTCATGGAGACCTCAGGCTGTCAGGTGTTGGGTGACTGCCAGAGGTGCTGAGTGTCCTCTGTTCCCAATGATGCCATCAGGAGCTGCATGTAGTGTTGAGCAGGTCAGTGAGCAGACAGGAGGGGGAAGCAGAAGGCCAGGGTCTCCCCTGCTCTCTAAACATCTGGATGACGTAGACGTTGTCCCTCACATGCAAAAAGCTCTGGATGCTCTGAGGTTGTCCTAGCAGAGAAGATGCCCACTGGCTGGTGGCTGTGGCAGCAACAGCATGGCTGATAGGGGCACTAGGCTTTTCTCCCCAGTGATAAAAGGGAGGAATTTTCTATGAGAGATTCTGGCTTTTCAGCTAATCTGAAATATTCTGTGTCCCACTATGTGTGCTGCAAAATATACCTTTTCAAAAGGGTCACTGGAGAACACTGGGAATGCTTCCCCAACAATGGAGCTCCAACAAGGAGAGTCCCTCTTGGTGTCTGTCTGTCTCAGTTCCTGTTGAAATGATTAAAGCTGTCGGAATGTTAATGCATTTTCCATAATGCACTGTCACAGCCAGAGGCTTGGGCAGGCATCTTTTATTGTTATTCAGTCTAAACAAAAAAATTCCTGCTGATTTTTAGTTAAGCTGAGGTCAGCCAGCATCTTCCCTATCAAATAGATGTAGACCTTTAAAGAACATGGCTCTTTTCCTGCTGATAACCTCTTCAGAGAGAAATTGGGAACTTCAAGCTGTTACTAAATATTTGGTTTTCCTCAATAGTAAAAGTAGCAACATTTCTCAAACTTGGGTGAGCAATCTGTCTTTAAAATACAAACACACTTCTGTACTAGGTTCTTAATGGCTCCAAATTCATATGTCCCTTTCATTTAATTTTCAAAAGATGTGTGCACATAGACCAGGCAGGTAAGTTGCAATGAATCAGGCAGTGAAAGAGAGTTGGAAAAATTAAGTTACATTATGGTGTTTTTTCATGAGTATAGTACTTTATTTTGTTGTAACTCTTAAGTTAGCTGATACCTCCTAGAAGTGGAGAGAATATTTTATCCTTGTTGCTCTGAATGGTGGTTTCAGCAGCTCATTGCTTCAACATTGCTGTATATTCCTATTGTAGAATGGGCAGGGAGCGGGAGCTCTCAGTGAGCATTCTGTATCCACAAAAGGCTGGGTCTGAGTTAGTCACTTGGAATCCCACTACAGCCAGTAGAGAAAACTCTTAGGCAGCAATTCCTCTCACATTACTGGATTCTTATGCACTGAGTTGATAAATGGGTTGCATTAGTGGAAACCTGCAGTACCTCTCTGGTGTACTCTTTAGGATGGGATGAACTGCAGCCTAACTGATCCGCTGGCTATAGGTGAACCAAAACAACCTGCTCAGACACAGCTGGCTGCATCTGCATGGCTTCTCTAGTCACTTCTGTCCCCTGGATCTTTGATGGGTAAGGTTGATGTTACTTGATCACTCGCACAGAAGAGCTTTGTTGAGTATCTTTTAGGAAAGAAATGAAGCAGCGAAGATCGGAATTGTCTGCCAGCACATCGTGGCAGTGAAAGGCAAGTATCTGTCAAAAGACTTTGTGAAGTAACAATAAAAAACACCTAAAAGCTTTTCCTCAAACTTAACCAGTGTTTGAGTGAATGAGTGCTGGTCAAAAAGGAGAATGTTCATCCAAGATAAGCCTTCTCCAGACCATGCTGCTTCTTAATTTTTTGTGGGCATACACACTTTTCTTACTACGTATAAAGGATTCAGAAGCAGGTTACATTTCTTGTAATATATGAGAGCTTGTTAATCTCAGTAAATAAGAATGCAATAAACTTTACCACTGTATTTGTTCATAGGCTTATTATTTTGGATACAACGTTTACTTTGTGTACATAATTTTTTCCCCTGCTTGCTTTGATAGGAAACTCGGGGTAAAATTCTATTACGTATACAAAATTGGTAGCTAACTGCAAAAGGAAAACCAGATGGCAGCCTGACAGAAGTACCAGATGTACATTTCTGCATGTTTTATATGGATTGAGACACCCAGAAATGCAAATTTATATTGTTTACAGTGGAGGAGTTCATTATGCGTATTTTAAAACTCAGAACTTTTCTCTGATACTTATACATAGAGTATACATATATCCCTATCAGTACATCCGAAACTGAATCCAGATCATTGGCAAATACGTCTACTGTGAGCAGTCATATTCCACAATTGAGGTGGACAAACACCTGGAGCTACAAACAAATTTCAGTTAAGTGCCTTGTGTTGCAAGCACTCATTATCTGGCTGGGATTGTAGCTTTATCTTGTGGGAAGAGTGGGCAAACATTGCTGGAATGAGGAGTGCATAGGAGGAAGAGGATGTTTACATTTTCCCCTGTAATCACTAATATCTTTCAATCAAGAAATTTAAACATGTGAGACTGACTATTTTGTTTTCAAGTCCAGCTTATTGAGGTTTGTTTGATATCCTGCTAAAAGAGTTCATTTCTAGCTCAGTTGGAGCTTCAGATCTTTTGTTCTGAAACCACTTTCTTAAACTGCTATAGTTTTCTTGTTTTAACAACTTGCCTGGAAGAGAAGTGCCTGCTGTAATCCTGCCATGTATGTTTTCTCTGCATCAAGAGATCAACTTTTGTATTGAAAATCACAACCAAGAGTTAAATGCATTATAAAATAATGGTTAATTATTTTTTTCCTTTTAGAGACTGCAATGCATGGTAGAAACTTCAAAGGAGAAAAATCTGAAAGTCTTCACTGTGTGCCTGCTGTACAAAAAAAGCTTAGTTTCATTTGTTGATATTTTGGCAACATTCTACATTGTTTATTTCAGACTCCTAACCTTGGGCTCGGTTTTTACAAAGATGAATTGATTTGTGGGGATTTTTTGGGGGGTTGGCTTAGCTACCATTTTGAGGTTTGGAAGGACATAACTAGGAATTGATACCACTGAAATAATCCAGCTAGGAGTGTCCAAAAGCTAATCACACCCTGAAAGAAGCACTCTATAGCTGGGTTTCCTTTATTTTGTGCAACACCATGGACTGGAAAAGAAAGATACCTTCTGAGCCCTTTTTTTTTTGTACAAAGATGGCATTATCTGCAAGATAAAATTAAAGTTTGGAAATAGTTATGAAAATAAATTGTTCTTTCAACAGAACATATGCTACAGGAGGAACAATAACACTACTACACATAAGGATATTGCATTTCTAATTGCTTTTTAACTGTTTCCTGCCTGAAAATCTGAGTGCCTGGCCTCTGCCTGTCTTCTGGAATTTGGACACAAGAAAATAATTGCTGTGGAGTCAGTTAGTATCAGCTAATTCCCAGTGACTGATACATAAGACATATTCTAGCCTTTTCACAGCATTCAGGAAAATAACTTTGTTAGTGTTTGGGTACACATGAGCAATATTTGGTACTATCACTAATGGGAATATTCAGGAGAGCCTAAATTTTCAGTTAGAGGGTAGATTGAAAAAGGATAGCAGCAATTTTAAGCTAAACCTGTGCTGTAAGCCTTGTCATTAGTGTTCTGATTTTAGCTTAATAAATTGTCCATGAAATGTAGAAATCCAAGGACATGAATTTTAAGTGAACTGCCGCAGTGGCTGTTTCTCACTGGATAACTTTCTCTCACCGAGCAACTGTGTCCTTGGCTCTGCTTCTCATACAAATGGGTGTAAATCAGAAGTAATGGCTATGAAATACAGCAGTGTGAAAAATCAGGAGAGAAGCATCAAAGTTTTACCTTGATGCTGTCAAGTTGGTTTGCCTTTTCCTTTCTTGTTTAGGGGGTTACTTCTGGAGATAAATGTCCCCAAATATGGAATTGTATTGACCATACCTCATCAAAATCAGCCTAGTTTTACTTCACCAGGGTCAGTGCAGCTGTGGCAGAGGCAGATTTGGCTTTGTGTTGATATGTTGCAGATAAACTTCTTTCTGGAGAAAGTCTCCTCTCCTTACAGGAGTTTTCTTCCAGGTGCTCCTTCCACTGCCAGGCTTTGCCTCTTTTTCTCTACAGTTCCCTGATGTTCAGTTATTTCCTCCATGTGGGATCTCTGTGCAGGAAGCAGATGACACTTTCTGTGCTGAACCATCCCGCGGACAGAGGAGACGATGCTCTGCAGGCACTGTGGCAATGAAACCCAAGGTATACCGGTCATTCTAGGACAGGCTGAAATCTGACCTTATGCTGAGGGTATTAGGTGGCAGCAGCTCTGCCTGCTGTTGGAGCCAAAGTTGTGAGAGTAGGAAAAGGAAGAGAGAAGAACAAAGGCTATTTCCCTCTGTCTTTAAGGAGTAAATGTTATCTTTGGATGGACTTTAAGGTCATCCAAAATTCAATGGAAAAAAAAAAAGTTACATGCAATCAGCTGTAGATCAATGTTTACACCCTCTTCTAAGAGTTGTTTAGGATGCTAACACTACATCTACATGAACCAACCAAAGTGTCATGGTCCTTTCCCCAGCCCCAAGGCCAATTCATAGCTTGCACCAGGGATTGCTGTGGCAGTTTAGCAGTGTGGATGACTGGGTCCCAGTAACCATGAACAAGCACTACTGGAAGCATCAGTGTGGATGTGGTCTCAGGTGTGTCGACCTCATTAATGTTTATAAATACATAAAGGGGGAGTATCAGGAGGATGGAGGCAGGCTCTTCTCAGTGACGACAAATGATAGGACAAGGGGCAATGGGTGCAAGCTGGAACGTAGGAGGTTCCACTTAAATATAAGGAAAAACTTCTTCACAGTGAGGGTGACGGAACACTGGAACGGGCTTCCCAGAGAGGCTGTGGAGTTTCCTTCTCTGGAGATATCCAAAACTCGCCTGGACGCATTCCTGTGTGACCTGATCTAGGAGTTCCTGCTCTGGCAGGGGGATTGGACTAGGTGGTCTTTCAAGGTCCCTTCCAATCCCTGATATTCTGTGCTTCTGTGCTTGTGTGTTTTCAGCATATTTCTACCAACATGTAACACAAATGTATATTCCTAAAGTGAAAGCTGGCTATGGAGTTGCTTTGATAATGTTAGTTTCAGTTCCCACTACACTTCTTCCAATTGAAGTCCTGTTTTAAAATAGGCTTTGTTACTACAGCACGTAGCACTTCAACTGTGAAGGCAGAAAAAGGAATGCAGAAGAATTTACCCAGGAATTTACCCAGGATCTTACACAGGAAAAGTAAAAATTAATTGGGCTTTTTCTTGGTATGAATGAAAGAGGCAAGAAGACCTTGAATCTGACATAGGTAACTTTTTTACAAACACGGTTTCTAACATACAGCTGTGATCTGCAAATTCAGGATTCACTTCCAGTAGTCTCTGAAAATCCATGGTGCCTGCAATCACTACTGTTCCTCAGCTGAGTGCTCAGAAAAAAACCAAACACAAATTAATATTTTGAAGCATGTGTTCATATTATTATTCATGTTGTAAATGAGATCAGGAACTGTGGCTTATGTAGATCACCTGATCTTGAGTAAAATAACAATTCATAATTAGTGAGGGGACTTAAGGCTGGTGGCTAAGCGCACCTAGCACACAGACACAGATCTGATTAGGCTCTGACACATGCATGAGCCATGTGCAGTATGTTATTTGCTGAACACACATACCCCAAATGGTTTCCCAGAGGCCAGTAAAATAACATCGTTATTTTAACATCGCTAACAAGCTTAAAATGTTTTCGAAGGGCCTTTGGAGAACAATCTATCTTTTTATTAGGGTTCGGTGTCCTCAGCAGCAGAATTACAAGTGGTGACAGGGTGCAGACATGCCGTGAGCAGGGTCTGAGGGACCATTGCTTGCTGCAGTGATGCCTAATGGCCTCCCCACGGGAGACGGAGGGAGGGTTCTCGGGGGTACGCGTCTCATCAGACTTCGGAGGCCGAGCGGGAAGAAGGAATGCTTTGCCCGCGGCTGTGGGAAGGGCGGGGGTGGACGCACGACGCCCTGGGCCACCCTCGGCCCCATCCGTCTCCCCCACCACCTGAGCGCATTTCTCCGCGCCTCCCCAGCGAAGGGACAAGCCCACCGCGGCAGGGGAAGCCCGGTGACTTTCCCTGAGCCTGCGTGTCCGCGGCGAAGCAGCCCCTCCAGCCCGCTCAGCGAACTCAGCAGGGGGCAGGGAGGCCACGGACGAGCCGCTGAGGGCTACCCGGCTCCCGCTCAGGCTCGCCTGCTGGACTACACCACCCATCTCAGTACCGCCCCGCCCGGCCGCACACCCCGCCGCTCCCCGGTCCCGCCTATCGCTCCGCCCCGTAGGCCAAGGCGGCGGCGGCGGCGGCGTGTGGTGATAGCGGAGCCGAGGGTTAGTGACCTTGGTAAGCAGAGCCGGGCTGCGCTCGCCGCCGCTACAGCCGGGGAAGCTGGGTGGGGAGACGGCCGAGATGGTGGAGGACGGCGGCGGCGGCGAGGAGGAGGAGGAGGCGGCGGAAGGAGAGATGCCGGCGACGGCCGCCGTGCCTGCCCTGCAGCGCTGCAACGGCTTCCTCCCCGGCAAGGAGGCAGAGGACGGTGGCGGGCGGGAGGCCCCGGCGGGAGGCGAGGAGCGGGCGGCCCCGGCGGAGGCTGAGGCCATGCTGGCGGCGGGCGGCGGGCGGCTGGAGACGCGGCTGTCGCGGCGGCGGCTGGTGGTGCTGGCCGTCTTCAGCGGCTACTCCCTGGTGAACGCTTTCCAGTGGATCCAGTACAGCATCCTCAGCAACGTCTTCGCCGGCTTCTACGGCGTCTCCTTCACGCAGATAGACTGGCTCTCCATGGTCTACATGGTGGCCTACGTGCCGCTCATCCTGCCCGCCACCTGGCTGCTAGACACCCGTGGCCTGCGGCTCACCGCCCTGCTAGGAGCTGGCCTCAACGGCCTGGGTGCCTGGCTGAAGTGTGCCAGCCTGGCCCCCAACCGCTACCCTGTCACCCTGGCCGCCCAGGCCGTCTGCGCTGTCGCCCAGGTCTTCATCCTAGGGCTGCCTTCGCGCATCGCCTCCGTCTGGTTCGGCCCCACCGAGGTCTCCACCGCCTGCGCCGTGGCCGTGCTGGGCAACCAGGTAAGGGCGGTGGGGAGGGGGGTCAAGGGAGGCTTCGGAGAAGTGAGCTTCCTTAGAGCTTGGCATGGCATCGATTTAAAGATAAGTTATTTAAGTGGGAAAAAAACCCCTCAAACGTTCCCCAAGAAATGATTATGAGGCAGCATTGAAGAAGGAAAAAGTGATGGAGAGGGGTTAAGCACGGAGCTGATGTTACATCCCACCCTCCCTGGCTGGCCTGGCTTTGCAGGACTCTAGCTGTGTGGCAGGGTGTAGCAGCTTGTACGCTTCTGTCAGCAGTTGGGCATACACCAGTCAAGATCCCTTTCGGAGGCTGTCCTGCTTCTCTTTCTCTTCCTCTTGCGTTTGGCGTAATTGATCTTACTGAATCTGCCCTCAGCTGCAGGGGGAGGGGTGGGGAAAGTACCTGAACTTTCATGGAGGACCCCAGTGCCAACATATGTTATTAGTTCCTACTTTTTTATGGCCTCGAATCACTAAGTGCCAGTAGTTGATGCCCTGGTGACTCATGAAGATTTCTGTAATGCTATGGTAGTTCATGTCAGTGTGGGAAGCTGACTGAGAACTGAGTCACGGATTTCCTCTAGCTCCCTGGTCCTGATGGATTTCAGAGAGCTGGAACAGGCGTATCTGAAAGCACGGGCGAAGATATGAAGCTAATGGTTGGTTTTTTTCCCTCCCATAGCCTTGTTCTCACCCTTTGCCACTGTCCCTGCTTTTCTGTGGAAACAGAGTGTTAAGGTTCCCATCAACGTCACTGGTGCAGGCTAAGGTCATAGGTACAGTTTAATTAAGGTAACAAGGACCATGTGTTTCCTCATGTGAGTCTAATGATTTTATGTTTGTGCACTTTGGATTATTACAGCGGTAATATTAGTGTTACATCTTTACAGCTAGTGTTGCTCATTAGTTCATACCTGGCTGTGTACAGTTTTCTCAATGCTTTTCCAAACATTTTTTTTTTTTGTCATTGATGTCTTCCAGTGAAGAAGTCACCTGTCCCTTTTGAACTGAAGACTTTGTGAGTTGCTAGTTGGTTATTTTAGCAATTGAGCTGACATTTTGCATCTGTGTCTTAGAATCGGGTTAAGGTGTTTGTTTTTTTTTTTTAGTAGCTCAATTTCTACTCATCCTGGCATGCACCAGTCCTCCCCAGTAGCAAGGAGTTACTGGGGATTGAGTTCTGCAGTACAGTGCCAAGGATCCAACTTGGAGTCTGAAACTGATGCTTCACTCAGATGCTGAGATGTGGGTGTTGAATTGGTGCAGGACAGGAGCGGTAGCGCAGGGATTGTGCAGACAGGAACCATGAGAAAGATGGACAAAGAAAAACAGGAGCAGAGGTGCAAACAAAATAAACCAGAGTTATTTCTGGGGCATATTTCCCCTGCTGCCCTCTGCCAGGGAAACACCTGTGAAAGCGACTGACAAAGTGTATTTCTTCTCCCCTTTGTGTACCTGCCCAAAGGGTAACGGCTTATTCTGCAGCTATGCTGTACCCTGCTAGCTCAGAGCTGTGTGCTCAGAAGTCTTAAAATCCCAGTCCTGCTTGTGACCCACTGATATGTTGTCAGACATTAGAATTTCTGTGGTCTCAGTTTTTTCTTTCTTAAAAAAAACCCCAACAACAAGCCTTTCAAAAGCTAGATTGAAAGAGTAGTGGAATGACAAATCACGCACTTGGGAGTTAGAAGTAATGTAGTGTGTATATCCCAATGCAGTTCACTTCTGCATATGCGTTACCATACAACCTCACTATACTTCTTTAGTTGCTCAAGGTGAACTATGTAGCAGAATGGGGTTGCTATAAACAACTGGGCTGTTTGTCATCTGATTTCTTATCAGATATTTTGCATAACTTCAGAGCTACAGCAAACAGTGCTGGGGGGCACAGAATTATCAAAAGCCATACCACACCTGTTATCTGTTGAGGTGCTGATCATTTGCAGTTGAAACACAAATCACAGGGAATAAAGCAAGGGTTGTTAGGAGTGCCAGATTTCTGCAGGTATTAAGCATATTGGGCATCAATCAGCTGGGCACAGCAGACTCACTGAAACTCTGAACCCTTCTGACCTTAACCTCTCTAGATGTAAAAGATGAAAAATGTTATCACTTGACTTTCTTGGAATATTGTGGGTACTGTATTGGCTTGCATTGGGGGAGGAAAAAACATACCTTAAGAAAAAGAGTAATTCCGTACTCAGTTCTTGCTTGTAGAGTTCATATACTGAAGGGTGACAATAAAAAGACTGATTCCTCAGGTGAGCACTGGGTACTCTGTAAATCTGTCGGTCTGCAGGGAAAAAAAAATAGGCAGTGAAAGCCTCATTGGGCATATGCACAAAGAGCGCTTTATAAGCACATTGGCACACCTTTAATTTGAGTGCTTCCTAAGTGTTGGACGTGCTACTCTAACAGTCTTTGCTGCTTTATTTATTTTTTTTTTTTCGTTTTGAACCTGAAATAGATGCAGGGTTTCTTTAGTTTAAAAAAAAACAAAACTGTTCTAACGCTTTAAAATGCAGTTTAGTTTTGGAGGAGCAGCAGAGATAAATTGGAGGATAGTCCAAGACTGTTTTTCCTTCATGTTTCCAAACGCTTTATATATATATATACACCCAAATTCTAGCTCTTGTTCTCTTTCTCTTTTATAACTCTTATAAAAGTCTGTTTCGTCTCTTTTCTAACTCTTATAGACTCTTTTTGTCTCTCTTATAACTGATCGTATCTTAATAATATCAGTTATAATGTTGGAATTGACTACACATACAAATGCACTCCTACTTTACTTTGATTTTTTTTTTTTTTAATTTCCTTAGCAGTAATTGCAGACGTAGGTTTTGGGGCTGTGTTTCTTAATAAGGTTGCTCCTTTTCTCTTGCTCTCTTGCTCTTCTCTATTCTCTCAGTTCTGTAATAAACTTTGCATGTCAGTCTTTGTTATTGTAGTGGCAGGATTGTGACATCGAGTAGAGCATCTTGATCAAGACAGAGAAGAGCATTTCTGCAAGAGTATTTGGAGTCTCCTGTCATCTCTAGGCTCCCAGTTGCAGGCTGACTGATACAAATTTAGGTGTGTGCACAGTATGTTCCTGTGAAAGACTATCCTGCAAAACAACTTCCTTAATGCGTAGTTGTTAAATGTGCTATATAGTAGGTGTAGTGTTGTAGTTCAGTTTAGAGATGAAAAGGTTAAAACCTGAGTTATTGAAGTTCTGATTGTGAAAAGTCCTTGAGAGCAAATGGTTCAGAAGTATGATACTAAAGGAATACTTTTCCTTCAGAGTTTTCAGAATTTATATTGTACTAAGTATTAATAATTCTACCTGGTAGGGCTTTTCATTTCTGTTAATTTTTGTGTTCACAGGGAAATGATTTTTGGCTTTCTTCTCTTGCTTTACAGCTTGGCACTGCAATTGGTTTTTTATTGCCACCTGTTTTGGTTCCAAATACACCTAATGATCTCGATCTAATGGCACATAACATCAGCATCATGTTCTATGGAACAGCAGTAGTGTCCACGCTTTTGTTCTTCTTAACAGGAGTTGGTAAGTGTTCCATTCTTGTCATTTAAATGGGGACCATAGGGAGCGTTTACAACATCTCACTTCAAGCGCCTGACTTTGCTGCAAGTAGTCAAAATTACACTTTTTTTTCCTCAGGTTTACTTGTG
Source organism: Nycticryphes semicollaris (assembly GCA_013400055.1). NCBI lineage: Eukaryota > Metazoa > Chordata > Aves > Charadriiformes > Rostratulidae > Nycticryphes > Nycticryphes semicollaris. Next base: position 582,824 of record VXBJ01001878.1, read on the forward strand.
TTCGCTTATCTGTTGTGACTTGATCCTTCTGCGAGGAGCATCTAGAATGTTTTTTTATGGAAGTGTCACAAACCACAAATTAAACTTCTTAAATTCATCAAACTGAAACACTTCAAAAAGAAAAAGCGTTAGTCTGGTAAAGACAAATCAAAATTAATTCCTTCTTCTTTTTCCCTAGTGTTTAAAGAAAAGCCGAAATACCCTCCTAGTCACTCTCAAGCAGTCCTGCAAACGCTGCCTCCCGAGGATTATTCCTACAAGCAGTCCATTATAAATTTGTTCAAAAACATTCCATTTGTACTTTTGCTGATCAGTTACGGTAAGTGGTGCTGTCTGGCTGTAGTCTAGCAGAACAGTTGAATACGTGCTGAAAGCACATCGCGTTTTAGTTGTGGTGGTTGTTTATGGGGGAGGGATTGTCAAACTTTTACATATTCAGCAGTCAGTCTGGAAAATGTAACAGGATTCAAAATACCATTTGTTGGTGATTTTTACCTGGTTTTGCCTGCAATGTGAGTCTTGCATATCAGAAGATTAACTCTTTGAGGTAGCAGATCTGCGGGGCTACACCTGGAGTGACTGAAGCTTTTCTTTTGTTACTGCAGGTATTATGACAGGGGCATTTTATTCTGTCTCCACGTTATTAAACCAGATGATAGTAACTCATTATGAGGTAAGTTTCATGGATCTTCTTTGGGTTGCTTTTTGTGTTAGGTTGGGGTTTTTTACTGTACCTTTGCAGAGGTGATGTTTGTTGTTATGTAGGTGCTATGTGCCCTGGGACATTTGGTTCCCTTTGTATCTCGCTACCATACAGCTATGGGAGTCATAGGAATGTTTGTTTGTGCTTATGACTGCCAAGAGGTCTGAAACTGACTCTGAGTGGAAGCACGTTATTAATGAGCACCATATAAATATTTGTTGAAAGGGAGAAGAAGTGAACGCTGGGAGAATTGGCTTGACACTGGTGGTGGCAGGAATGGTGGGTTCGATTATTTGTGGTTTGTGGCTGGATTACACTAAAACATACAAGTAAGTGTGGGTAGGCATGTATGGGGCTAGGGGTAGGAGAGCGGTGCGATTGCATTAGAGAAATACTGCAACATAAGGGCTGAAATGAACTGATGATGCCGTTCATCCCTGATCTTTTAGCAGCCTTGATGGATACTAGTTTCTGAGGCTACAGAAAAAGCTTGAAACTCTTACTGGTTCTTGGCCAAAAGAAATGAGACAAGAGAATGCAAAGATGCAAAGGGATTTTCGATCTGCTCCTGTCTCTTCAGGAGCATAAGGCTAACAAGGGAAGCCCTGTATGTCCTACATGTAGTGGCTAGGTGACCCAGTGGGCTCCTTCACCTAGGAAAGCATAAAGGCTGAAAACCTACTCTGCATTGTTTTGTACAATGGACAGTTGATGGATTCCCTTTTTGGTTTTTCGGGTTGTTTATTGGTTTGGGAGTGTTTTGTTTTGTTTTGCTTTTGTTTGTTTTTTATACTACCCCTGGTCATATTAGCAAGCATAACATTTGCTTTAATTCAGACGATGACCATGGAGCAGCACTCTGTTCTGGGGTAGGAGCTCCAGGTCCATCACCTGTGATGTGGTACCCCCCAGGGGTGAGCAGTGCCCTGGAGCGCTGCTTGAGGTGGAGTTGTTCTCCCCTGTGACTCTTAGTCCATTATGTGCAAGAGCTCTAGAAACCTAATGGATGTTAATGCTGTAGATTGGCTTTGTTTCTGCATGCTTTTTGGCTTGTTTATAAGTGATATGTGCTTTAATATTTTGGATGACATCCCTAATTCCAGATTTAGAATAAATGGAACATTGTAATAAGATTTGTTTGACTTGCCTCTTAGCCTTACCTTTATGGCTAATGGTGTTCGATTTGGCTGCTCATGTATTGCATTATGGGCAGCGCTGCAGAATGGCCAAGAGGCACAACATAGTGGAGAACTAGACTAGCCTTAAGTGATTGTCCACTCTTTGAGAATCTGTGTAAGTCTCATTAGACTTGAGTGAATCAGCCATATAATCAAGGCAAAAAAGAGTTTGGGAAGCACTAAGTTCTAGTTGAATGATATGTTTGAGTAAGAATTACACAAAGCAAATTTTATAGCTGTAGTGTGTCAGTTGTTAGAGAGTAAGTAAGGTTTATGTTATTCTTCCATGCTTCAGCAATGTGCTATGATCTTACGTTAACAGTGTTGATTTTGGTAATACATTTTTTTTGTTGGGTTGCAGGCAGACTACTTTGATTGTTTACATTCTGTCTTTCATTGGGTTGCTGGTATTTACTTTCACCCTGGACCTCGGATACCTTACAGTAGTGTTCGTGACCGGAGGAGTACTTGGGTGAGCAATTAAAGAAGACTAGAAGACTTAACTGCAGTTCTGTTCAGAAATAATATGTAACTCTTTAAACTAAATGATTCTACTGTATGTTCTCTTGCCATGCTCTCGACCTGTGCCTATAGCTCACAGTACAGTTAGGGTTTACTTTGGTTTCGCCTTCTGTTACATCACAATAAATCTGAAGTAACTCACTTTTCAGTGAACTTCATTTAATATTTTTATGGGCCTAACAGAAGTCTGTATGTTGTCAATTTGTTTGATTCAAAAAGCTGTCTGTAGTAAAGTTGAATCTTTCTGTTTACCAGTGGATAAGTTATTATGGAGTTCAACTGAGCAAATCTAGAAAGACTGGGTTTTGTGCATTTTGATTAATTTATATTTTGATAGCCCAAGCAATGTGCTGGGTGATTTGTTTGCTCGGAAGAGCTTGAGAACTTCTTATAGATGGATAATCAAAAACATGCTGAGGGAATAGTGTTGTATCCAGACACAACAGTCAACGTTATAGCCAGAAATGTCTTGAGAATTTCAGTTTAAAAAACCAACCAATTAACCTCAGCTGCATTAAGCTCCTGCTCTTTCTCTAACCCATTGGTTCCCTCAGCTTCTTCCACAGCAGCTTCTAGAAGTTATTCCAGTATCCAGCCTCACTCCCTACCGACGGTCTCTCTTTGTCCTCCAGCACAGATGTTTGGGCTGATCAAATGTTGATGTTAGTGTATGTCTTTCATGTGAAAGTAATTGGCTTCAACTATGAATTGGCTTGTGGTCTGAGAAGATTGTTTCATAGTATGCAGTGGAGTGCAGGTGGTTATGGGAAACAGGACAAATATGTTTGTCCTAAAAAGAGAGATGTATGCTAAAATTGTTGTGTGAGGTTGGGGGAATGTAGCAGCCAAAGCAAATATTAAATCATGTTAGGTCTTGAAAACAAACAGTTCAGAATACCCTCTAATCCATAATACCATGTATTTATGTTTTATTTTCTTAGCTGTAGTAAAAGATGATGGCCACACCTGTCATCCTCTTACTCTCCTCTTCAACAGGTTCTTCATGACTGGCTATCTCCCACTTGGGTTTGAATTTGCTGTGGAAATTACATACCCAGAGTCTGAAGGCACTTCCTCCGGTCTCCTTAATGCGTCAGCACAGGTTATATCATTTTGTTTCTTCAAGTGAAGTGATGTTCAGGAAAGTCACTCTGCTTGAATCTAAGGCAGCTTTCTTAGACTTGGCTGCTATGTCCCAGTGTGTTTCTGTAGTCTTAATTTTTTTTAATTTGGTTTCTATAAGATGTGACCTGCAAGGTAAAGTGATGACTCTTTTCTGTGTGATCCTGATGAAGTGACTTGTTTGTTTCTAGATATTTGGAATTGTCTTTACACTTGTTCAAGGAAAACTCACAACAGATTATGGTCCTCGCGCAGGAAACCTCTTTCTTTGTGCTTGGATTTTTGTGGGCATTATCTTAACAGGTAATTAATCAGAAATGGAAGTAATGATTTCTTTCTAATGTAAAAATAGGGAGGTTTTTAGACATTGAAAAACTACTCAGAAATTCATGAAGACTTCTAGGATTTAAATACGTGGATTCCTGTCTGGATTTAGAGAAGATAAAGTGTGGGGTTTGCTTTGGGTTTGTTTTTTTTTTTTTCTTTGTGTTTCACTTTAAATACTTGCTGTGCACACACCCTTTGTTTTAATGGTGATGATGCTGATATATGTAGAGCCATCTGTGGCCCATTCTTGAGTCATGTCTTGAATTTGAGGCTTTTTGTTTCAGCCAGAGTAGCATAGTATACAGTAGACAGTTTGCGGTTTTCCAACTGCAAAAAAAAATGATGATTTATTCCTGAACGGTAGCAGTGACTTACACATGTTAGTACTTACAAATGTGCTGAAAGTGCTAAAACCAAGCTTTACTTTAAGTACTTATGATTTAAAAACTCTTACTGTAATTTTCTGTGTGTGCTTTGNTTTGCGGGCGGTCAACTGCAAACAAAAAAAAATGATGATTTATTCCTGAACGGTAGCAGTGACACATGTTAGTACTTACAAATGTGCTGAAAGTGCTAAAACCAAGCTTTACTTTAAGTACTTATGATTTAAAAACTCTTACTGTAATTTTCTGTGTGTGCTTTGAGAGGAGCAAGTTGAAATTGTCAATAAGTTCAAATTGCAAAAGAATGAATAGAGGTATTTTAAATATGTGCTGAAAGCAGCTTCTGTGTGCTTTAACTGTACAAATATTTCCCTTGAAATGCATATCATTGCAAAGTTGTGAACCAGCTTTCTCTTTTCTTTTTTTTTTTTTTGTTTCAGCCTTAATAAAATCAGATTTGCGAAGACATAATGTGAATTCAGGGATTATGAATTTGGATGTTAAGGCTGTAAGTGATTACTTTTTTATCATGATTGTATTAGCAAAGTTGAATGCTTGGCTTCTCTTGGCATAATAATATTGACAGCAAAAGAGTAATTGACAAAAACTTATTATGTGACTGTTTCCTTGCTGGTTTGGAACAACAGAGCCACACAGGATGCTGCCCTCAGATACCTGTTTCACCCCTCAGCTCTAAATACCTAAACTAAAAGACCTTCTGATTTTCCTGAAATTTAAGTGGTTAATATCAGTCTCTGATTTTATTGCTTGAATCTTGCTTTTTCATATTTTTGGGTAGCATTGTAAATTGTGAAACCTTTTTGTATATTGGGTTAGGAGGCTGTGCTACAGACTACGCATTTAATTTAAAATACCTGCAGTCCCTTTAAGTGATGTCGGCATCTGATGAACAGAAGTCACACTGCAGTTTCTGTACTGTGCTACATAAAGAGATGGGTCTGTTCTGCTGAGCACCCTCTCAATTTAAATGAAGGGTGAGCTAGCACTTTCTGTTGTTCTGGAGGTCTGAAGGCCAGGTTTCAGCAGCTTTTCCAAATTAACACACAATTACTAGTAGAAATAAGGCTGTTGTCAGAAACTTTTTTTCCAGTGCTGTGGGTTTTTTGATCATTTGGATCGAGATAATGAAGCAGCTCTTTGGAGTCAGCGCAAAAGTCCTCTGTCGCACTTCTTTTTATGTGTAGGTGTCTCGCATATATATGGCAGCTTTTGATCGCCTGCGATCAGGTGCACCCTGTCAGTGTCTGCACAAGGCTCAGAAACTGCCCGGCTGCTGCTCTCTGAGCTAACTTGAATCTGAAACCTGTGCAGCTGCCTGGGCACAGTGTGGCATCCTGTGGGTCTGCCAGCCCCATCTCGGGGCTGTACATGCTGACGGGAGGCTGTGGTCTGTGACTTGTTTTCCCTTATCATCTTGTTAATTAGCCTAGATTGTCACACAACTTTATCTGTGTTAGCCGGGATATAACAAAAGCCTGGCGTCCTCACCCTGATATGTGAATAACTGAGAGCTTCCTGTGTTAATAAGGTACTAAAGCACCTTGATACCAAACCTTGATCATCAAGTTTCTACCGTGTTTAATGTAACGGAGAAAAACCCCAACAGTTAATCTCCCCGTGATAAATTTCTATATGCAGTAAATATACACTTCAGAGTTATACTAAGAAACTCAGTTCTGGGGGTTTTGTTTTGGTTTGCTTTTTATTTTTCATTACAGAGAGAAGGTAAAATAGAGCTTTCTATAAATGCCTAATTTGGCTAACTAGATACATATACTATTGCAATCTAATCCAAGAATCCCAAGGTTGGGAATAGCTTCTGCTGAATAACTGCTTTTAATTCCTCCTTTGTTTTTTTTCCCCTCTCCAGGTACCAGTTGACAGTCCTGTAGAACCTGAAAGTACTACATTAAAAATTCAGTCAGCTTTATAAAGCTGAAGGAAGGTGATTTAGAAACGCACAATTTTGGTTGGATACTGAACAATATTAATTAGTGTAATCACTGGGTTTGTGTGTATGAGTAACAAAATGTCTTTGGTGATATCGGTGATAGTTGTGGGGTAGAAACTATGCAGATGGCTCAGTTCATTTTGCCCAAGATGAAAACAATTCACCTTTGGAATATTATGGAATATTTATTTTAACAGTTTTCAAGTTTTGGAGTTTCATTAGTAAAGAACTGTGTGAATACTCTCCGTGCTAGAGAGACATGTACATTAAGGATGCATACTTGAAAAAATCTGGAATCCTGAAGTACAATTGTCATGGTCAGAAGTATCTGATTTTTTTTCTTGTTCAGTCATTACTAGTGCATTTGAGTAGTCAAAAAGTAACTGCACAGCTGGAGGGTGTTCAGAAGTTTTTTTGGTTTTTTTTTTAAAAATATATCTGTATTTTTAATATAAGCTAATGGTTCCTTCTGGGAAACTGTCTATAGCACAATACCGAAAAATGACTGCAAACGTGTGTGTTTATACTGGCGTCTGACATTTCTTTTGCCTTGAAGCTTCTTGATAGATATCAGAAGGCAGATAAGAGAAAACACTATCTTATATATTCATTGTAACGTTTCCAGGGAGATTTAAAGAGTTTCCCACTAGATAAATTGGAAAAAAACAAAAAACCAAAATAAAGAAAACAACTCAAGCCCAACACAACTTACTAATTACAGTCAATAGGAGGAGAAAGGCCTTTGATATCTCCACTGGGAAGTAATTACAGGCAATGGAACACTACCACACAGGTTGCCTCCACGGAATCTTTTGAGTGCTTTCTCAGTTAAAGTGAGAGGCGTATGTGTTTACAAAGAGCTGGTGCCTTTACTTTGTAAAGTAGATCCTTGCCTCATCTTGAGTTTAATCAGTGCTGCTGAAGAAATTCCATTTTTATGTATTAAACCTCCTCTGAATATTTGTGGAGTTTCAGAAAATGTGTTCTTTTTTTGCATTTATTTCTCTGCATTATGAATTGTATCACTTGTGAATTTTTTGTGCTTGTATAACTTAAATCATGTCTTTCACAGTTTGTTAAAAGTTGTAAGAATGACTGAAATGAAAATAGTGATACTCCACTTTGTCTGAAATATTTGCTCTTTATGTCATGCATCTTGGCCAGAAAAGGAGCAGACTTCATTAACATTTGCCTCGTGTTATTACATTTACCTGAATCTGGGATGTGGATTTCTCACTGCGGTGCTTCTGAAAATAATTTCTTTGCTCTTGTGCTCTATCTACATGATTAAAGAATTGACAGCACTACAATATTACCGAGGCCCTACTAGTACTGAAAAAGTCAGACCTGAGTTAGCAGGTTTTTTGCAAACATTTAAGCTTTAGCAGTCTCTAAGCTGAGCCTGCAGGTTCAGTACCATCAATGATGGCATCTCTTTGAGTTCCCACAGATGTGGTGCTATCCAGAAGGAAGAATCCTGCTTGAAGTTTTCCATGGGTTGTTACAATTGGGTCCAGGGAACTTTTTAACCCCAAGTTAGTCTTTAAGTATGATTAGTATCATTGAATGCTTTTCATATTTCACTCTAGATTTACAGAATCCTTTTGTTTAAAAGAACCCTGTAAACTTAGCTGTCTAATGTTAGCTTCTGAACTGGATGACCTGAATTTAACATTTTCTACGGAAAACGCTTCAGACATGGGAAGACTGAATGGCAGTAATTATACCAGAATCAGCTAATCACGCTTGGAACACCCACCTTTCCAAAAAGGGTCCATGTCTCTTTGCTGGGGCCAGTGCTAGAGAGAAAAAGGGCACACCTTGCTGCTTCTGGAGGGGTGAGCTCTGTGAGAAGAGTCCTCTGGTGAGGTAGCTGAATATAGGTAGAAGTAACTCATATATATATTCAAGTGGCAGGCAGGAGTATGGGAGTGGAAGTAAAGATGGTTTCATTATGTCAGTTCTTTACATGTAATGACTTGCTGTGATATAAGCTGCCCCATCAAGGGATGTACTTGTTTTCAGCCTGAGTGCACAATGTGAAAATTCTTGCCTTTTGGTATCTGTGCATGGGTTTTCCCTTTGCAAAAATGATAATAACGTGTAGCAAAATATATATGTTCTTCAGCAAGGTATAGATTCAGTAAATATTTGTGTTCATGACCCTTGGTTACCTTGTACTTCTGCTGTTGCAAAATCTTAATAAGATAACATTTTTGTAGTCTTGGGGAAACGTTTTCAAATGTCTGATAAAAAGTCTTTGGCGGTATCCAGAATGCTTTCTGAGACGTCCAGTACACGCTGTTCAAATTCAAAGTTTGAGGTTTTTTTCTTTCTTTTTAAAACTTACCTTTTTAATTCTTTCCTTTACAACTAGTTTCCAGTTTCTTTAGTTATGTTCAGCTGATTATTGGAAAAATATTCTAGCTTTTCTGGCTCCTTGTGTTTATCTTCTGCCAAATTACTTGGCTACCCTCTGAAAAAGTCCAAACAAGTTTTGTCATGCTGGAAACTCAGCTGGGTCCCTGAAAACAAAGTATTCCTAATAATGAAGGCTTAATTACATCCTAGATTTAATACTCCTCTTCTAAAAGGAGCTTGAAGTTTGGAAACCTGTGAGCTATTTCCAGGCAACAATAAAGTATTTAAATTAAAGGCTCAGCGTCAGAATAAAGAGCAAATAGAGAACAAACTAGTAGTTTATGCAATAGTCTTATCTGTCTGTCAAGAGACTGAGGTTCTGTCTCATGACAGAAATAAAGTTGGGGCTTTAGTGTTTTTGTTTTTAAGTTCTGTTTTTAAAAAAACAACATCCACCCAATCAAACAATTCCATCTGGAATTGGAAATAGGGTTTCTGACTCTCTTAGCCTTGAGATTTTGGCTCAGCCCTCCAGTAATAGTAGAGGTGGGGGTCTAAAAAGTGTAACTGCTTAAAGAGGTAATCATTCAATGTCAACTACCAAAGGATGTAGAAGGAAACCAAGTGGGGAGAGGTGTCCCAGTCCCATACATCAGCTTTTGCTTTTCAATATGCTTTTCTTTTAAATGCTTCAAGGGAACTCTAGAGGATGCAAGAGAACTCCTGTAATGGTGAGCATAAGCAAGGGGGTTGCCCCCAGGTTCTCAGGGGCCCAATCAATGTGTGTAATTGGCAACTTTCAGTGAGAAGATTCAGAGATTAGCCTTTAAAATAAGTGTATCTTTCTTTGTTTCTTCCAGACCTCGTTAAACTTTTGCTAACTTCAGTGGGAGAGACCCAGAGAACATTGGTCCATTTTTTATTTAGGCTTCCTAACATGCCCTTGAAACCCTTATTTCTGTTGCCTGGGTGTGAAAATATCAGATCTGTAAGGCACAATCTGGAGTTGTTGCAATTGGGAGCTCTGTTCTTCAGCTTGGTAGATAAGTCCTTCAGAGCACTTACTTTGTAGACGAGTGCTTGTCTTTAATACCATCTTTCTGTTTCTGAACGCTCGTGTTTTATGAGGAAGAAAGAGCAAGGGAAGAAGTGGCACAACACATATGAATCATTTCAGGTTAATAGGGCTTTTCTAACTTCATCCTCTTGGTCATCTCTTTTGTTCAAGACAGTCTGTTGTTTCAGAGTTAACCCCTGAAGCGTGTAATTTGAGTTGCCAGCCCACATTGCCCAATGAAAAAAAAAAATGCTTTTTGAGAAGTCTTTGGACTATCTTGTGCATCTACAACCAAGTGAATTTGGGTTAAGCTGTAAGCATTTATTGTTTTCATTTTTCCATTCTGTGAGCTCTTTGAGTTTTCTTGCGTGAATGGGAAGGTGTGACCTTTTTGATTTCTGTCTTTCAATATGTGTATGTAGCATGTTTTTAAGTGTTATAGGCTACTAAGGATTCAGAAACCACAAGCTATGTAACTGTATCCCATGTGACTTCCCCACCACCACCATTTGATCTGAAGTCTGTGAAGAGGGAGAAGTGATGCTCATGCGTGAACTAAAATGAATTATGCAAAAAATATTCCTAAGAGAAATTTATTTCCATGTAAGACCCACATAATTTACTGTTCTAGTCTGTGTTCTTCTCATGAAGATAGAAAATATTTTTGCTGTAATACTTCTGTTAGTGTCTCGCTCTTTGTTTCAAGAAAAAATTAAAAATTCCGTATTACAATCAGAAAATATCCATATTGTACATATGTGTATATGTGGGTGGTAGCATTCCTTACTATTATATATTGCTAATAAAGTGTGTAACATGTAACTTGACTGGAGGCAAGGTTACCATTTTTGACAGCTGCTGATAGAGCTGATGATCTAAAAATGATGCATTTTTTCCTTAGAGGCTGCCATTTAATGTAGGAAAATGTTCTAAGTGTGTCATTAACAAACTTGAATGCATATGTATATGCAGAATGCCTGTATATAAAGTATACAAGTGTGTTTTACACAAGAGTATTGGCTTACAGAGACACTTTCTCATGGTGTGGAATTAAAATATTAGCATTGCTAGTTAAGTTGCACTGCTCTAGCACAGTGATTTCTCCTCATTTGCTTTGGAAAAGATCTGTGAGCAAAAGAAAGTGCCATTAACGACTAAAGCAAAGCAATCCACAGGCACTTCCTTGAGGGCAGTGCAAATATTACTTTAACAAAGCGCCCAGCTTTAGAGAGATTATCTGGGGAGAGAGAGTAGAATAACTTCTCAGAGAGGATAGAGTTTGTGCCACTCAGTTATGGGACAAAACCAGAATTGTTTTCAATTCTGGGAGTGGGAGCACAGTAGGACTCTTGAGAACACTGCAAGGGTTCTGTCACTTACCTTCAAGTGTTTAGTCCAGCACATCAGCTATGAGCCAGGTAAGTTTGAGGAACTTCCTTCAAAGAAATTAAAAAATATTTGTTACTTGGTTTTCTTTTTTTTTTTTTTTTTTTTTTTTTTTTTTCTTTTTCCCTTTTTTTTGGGGGNAGTTTTATGGAGGAGGGAGATTATCTCGGCTATTTTTCTGTAAGATTCCTCACAGAAGGAGGTTGCTAGTGCTGAGGAGGTTTCTGTGCAGAGCACTGAAACACAAGCCTTTTGCTATAAAACAATGCCAATATCCAGTTCAACGGTGGGTTGAACTTTCAGGTGGGCTCTTCATTTTGCAGCCAGGACTATAGGGCCATACTCCTCTTATAGTATCTCTGTGAGAGCTGCAGGTTATACCTTCATTTAGAATCGTAGGATAGTTTGGGTTGGAAG
>VXBJ01001878.1:612589-661971 GCA_013400055.1 Nycticryphes semicollaris
TTGTCCAAAGAAGTGGAGGATGAAAGTGAATTGTACTCAGCACCCACTGCTTGAAAGGTCAGTGTCCTTCTGGGCTGGATGAAAGCTTGGCTTATGAGGATCACAGAACGGTTTAGGTTGGAAGGGCCCTTAGAAATCATCTAGTTCCAACCCCCCCTGCCATGGTCAGGAACACCCCCCACTAAACCAAGTTGCTCAAAGTCCCATCCAGCCTGGTCTTGAACACCTNAACAGCTGTGCTATTTATGCCTTGCAAGGTACCCTTTCCCCTCACGGGGGTCACCTGTTTCTGCTCTGGTATCACCAGCACAGTTTTGCTAGCATAAATGTTCTCGTGCCTGTGTTGGTAATTAGGCTGGGGAACAGATTCAGCTGAAAAAATAACCTAGCAAAATTAAGTGGATGGTCTGATTATTTTAATTTTTTGGGGGAGGGGTGGGGGGTGGGTGGGGTTTTTTTTGTTTTGTTTTGTTTTTTAACTGGACAGATTGTTTTTCTGACCTGTTTTACTGCATCACTGCTTCAACAACTATACTCAAGGAGTGGGGAAGAGGCTACTTTTGGTGCTGCTGCTGCTGCGTGGTAGCTTGTGCTCCTAGGCAGGCGGTGGTCAGCTTTGGTTGATGGGTGACTGCTAACATCATTTGTATCAGCAAACTTCTGTGCTCATCTGTTAACTAATGTTCTTGAGTTGCACTTAGCTGGTTATTTAAATTTCAAGTGCACTGTAATTTTTAGAGAATGATTTCTATTTCCTGGATGTAAAAGAATGCACCTGCCATGCTTTTGGTTTACAGCTCATACGTGAGCTATGTTGCTCTCTGAGTTGAAAACCTACAAAGGTATTAAGTTCTTTCAAACCCTGAATGATGTTGGTTGGTTTGACTTGACTGTAAAAGCATTCTTTTGCCCAAATAGACACTTTTTAATTTTTTTAAACTTGTAAGCTGATAGTGAGTGGGACCTAGAGGAAAAGATAATTCATAACTCTCAGATGCCAAATGCAAGTGTTGTTTTAGACAAAGGAAAAAATTGGTTTATTTCACAGCTAGGCTTTCATCTCTGTTGAGAGTCAATGGCTTTTACTGCTTATGTTTTGACAGGAAATTGGAGTTGAAATTCACCTCTTGAGCATTGTTATTTTATTATTTCACTGTTGAAGCTATTTTCCTTTAACAGAAAAAATTCAGATACAATCACACGGGAACACAGTTCTTCGAGATTAGAAAAACCAGACCTCTAAGTGGGTAAGTGTCTCTGGAATTGGTCTAGTGCCCTTGCCCCACATCATGCCAGCCAATCATCTTGGACATTTAAGCACTTTAGTCCCACGACATAGGAGGGCTGTCTCCTCTGTGCCATGGCTCCTCTGGCAGGGTCAAAATTGTGTATGTTGCTGCCTTTGCAAGGAGGGTCCCAGCTTGCTGCCAGGTGCAAAAGGACCCATTGGGAGCTATCAAATAGAAGGGCTGGTCTCGTTCAGCAGCTACATAGGAGCTGCATAGCTGTGAGCCGAAGCTGAACGCAGAGGGTTGGGAAAACTCTCAGTTCTTACTTGTTGGTTGGCAAGGCTGGGCTGCTTTTATGGAAACTATGTAAGTCCTGATATTCTGGTTGCACTGTAATGCCCTTTGCTGATGATAAGAGGAGATAAACTGTGCAAAACCCTGTAGGAATTTTCACGTTGTCTCAGGTGCAATCCTTTCCCCTGGAGGATCACAGTGGACCGTACAAGTCATGGCCTTGCTTCTCCCATTGCTGCTTACCTTGCTCTTTCTTCCATATGGTGGACTCATGCACTGGTTGGCGATGAGTTGTGTGATACAAGAACGACCATGTGCACAGGGAGCCTGGCAGTAGAGAGCTAGGATCCCTTGCATGTAAGAACTGCATCAGACATAGGACAGCTCTTCAGTAGGACCCAGTAAATTAGCAGGTTAGGGTGGGAGGTGATGACAAAATTATGTGTTTATTTTCGGATGAAATTTAGATAAGCAGAATATAGTTACACCTGTAGACTGGCCTGTCTCTAGCTCTCCCCAGCTGTCTGTTATTAATTTAATGGTCAGTCATTGTAAATTCCAATTCCCATCCTAGCTCTGCATCAGGTTTTCATCTACTTACAGCAATCTTTCCCACTTCCTTTCTTTATGTAATGTTCACTGAACTGGTGGAACTAGTTTAGAAGAAATATTGTGCATTGAATGATAGATGGCTTTACAGATGCTTAAACCAGTTTTCAGACTGATCACTCATTTTTAAATTTGTCCCTTTTTTTTTTTTTTTTTTTTTTTTTTTTCCCAAAAAGTAGGATTTCTGCCCGCTGTATGTGTTTGCTTCCTCAACACCTGTATTGCAAGGACATGATGTGCACATCACAGCACTGCCCGGGCTCTGGGGAGTGTGGCTGTGAGCTGCCCTGGCACTTGAACAGGCCGCGGTTTGATCCATGACAGAGTCCCAGAGCAAAGCCCTGGGCTGGGGCACCAGCACGCTGGAANGGTCAGGAACACCCCCCCCTAAACCAAGTTGCTCAAAGTCCCATCCAGCCTGGTCTTGAACACTTCCAGGGATGGGGCGTCCAAATCTTCCCTGGGCAACCTGTTCCAGTGCCTCACAACCCTCATAAGAAAGAATTTCTTCCTGAAATTAGGAATCTAAATCTCCCTTCTTCAAGTTTGAAGCCATTACGTCTCATCCTATCACTACATACCCTTGTAAAAAGTCCCTCTTCATCTTTCTTGTAGGCGCCCTTTAAATACTAGTAGGCTGCTATAAAGTCTTCCCGGAGCTTTCTCTTCTCTAGGCTGAACAAGCCCAACTCTCTCAGTCTGTCTTCACAGGAGAAGTGTTCCAGCCCTCTGTTCATCTTCATGACCCTCCTCTGGACCTGCTTCAACAGGTCCATGTCCTTCATGTGCTGAGGACCCCAGAGCTGGACAGACTACTCCAGGTGGGGCCTCACCAGAGTAGAGGGATAGAATCACCTCCCTCGACCTGCTGGATGGTATTCTTTCCTGGCAGGAAAGCAGCGTGAGCCAATGCTCACAGCTGGAGATGCACCTGTGGCTTTCGATCCTCTCCTAAGTGGTGCTGTTTCCTCTGGGGATTTATGTCTGACTTCTCTCCTTGTCCCGTTGCTGTTACGACTTGTGTGAGCAACCTGGTATGTGGTGGCAGGACTTCTGGAAAGAGAAGAAGAATGCCCCTGAAAAAGATCCAACCCCCTGGGGCAGCTGCTGCCAGCCTGTCAGGCACAGTTGCCTGTACCTGGTGTATACCTTGTATAGACTTGCACAGTGTTAAGTCCTAAGAGGCATGATGCTTTGGTGCTTGACCTGATGGATGCGAGTGCTGGGTGCAGTGGAGGTGTTTGGAGCACACTTCGCTGCCCAGATCCTGTCATGTTGCAGCAGGGCTCAAGTGCTTGCCCTGTCTTGATTTCTCCAGCTTTGAGACAGGGAATAACATAACATGTTGGTTGCTTTGTAATGTTGAGGTGCCCCTGAAGGCTTTCCTTTCCTTCCTCTGGGGTGCGTGGCTCTACATACCAGCTGAGGATACCTTCTCTTGCAGTTGTCCTTCCTGATTTTTCTCCTATTGTCAAGCCAGTTTTCATCAAAGCTGAAAAATCTTGCGGGTGTGGGCTTTTTTTCCTGGGAGGTGTGTTCCTCTTTGCAAGAAACCTGCTTCCAGCGTGGCAACAGCAGGCATTCTGTGCTGAGGCGACAAGCACTGCTCTGAGCAGGTTTCTGTGGTGTAAAAGACCTCACTTGCTGTCAGACAAAGTTTGTATGTACGGGTTGATCAGGCAAGATGCTGAGTGCCTCCAATTGCTACCAGCTCTTGGAAGTTGGGGCTGTAACCAGATCTGTGATTTATTGATATTAAACATATTGCTTATTTCATAATATGAGGGCTCAAAGCTACTGAAAGTATTATGAGATCTTTGGCAGACAGCAGAGGTTGGACACAAAGAAGCTGAGCGCTAGATACAAATTGAATATTCATAAATTCATGTGAAAGTGTCCTAAAGCAGCTGGAGCATATTAATGAGTTTTTCTATTATGGAGGACTAGATATTATAGAGATTTACTGTCAGCATTGGTGTGATGCATGAGAAAATAAAAATGCCTGGCTGCGATTAGGAAGAAGAGCATAAATTATCTGTAGGAACATTAAGGGACACAGGCTTGCTATAACTCAGTACTTACAATGTCTCTTAAGAAAAAGTAAGTTAGCTATCAACTTGCTTCTAGGCCGCCAGACACCCTGTGGATTTGTCTAGACTACAGATAACACTTTTGAAAATGTTAGATTTCTGTTGACGTAGCTGGTGACTTGGGGTGGTAGAGATGTGATCCGCGTGGTGTTCCTGTTTTACTGGCAAACTGTGCTTGAAAATGCATCTTACCTGGCCTGAGTTTGCTGTATTTGCACAAAATCCAGATTTACAGGTGTAGTTGCATCCACCGTAGGAGTGCTTTGCTAATAGAGTATACAAGGTGTCCTGACCTGGGATGGTGAGCTTTACATAAGCTTTGTGATGTGCCCTTTTGTACTGGGTAGGTAAAGGGCACCCCATGGAGTTTAGCTCTACTGATCCATGCTGTGTGTCTGATGTATGTAACCGTTCTATACCAGTGTTTCAGACACCAATTCAGCTGGTTTTCCCATACAGGATTATGCTGGCAAAACCCACATTAAGATAGATGTTGGTACAGCTATTCTAATAAAAAACATCACTGTAAATTGAAATAGTAATTCTTGAAAACACCAAAGCCTAGATCATATAAGACTATGTATTTCTGCATATCTAGTCATAACTGTGCATTCAATGCCAACAAGCTTTTATTACTAGCTTTACAAGGAGCAACAAGCCCTCTGCAAGCTTCTGTTCTAGGCTGCAGGCAAGAGCCACAATGAGGAACAAATATCTTTGTCCTCCACAGAATATTTGGGGAGGTTGTACATAGGTGTGGTATTGTGCTATTCCCTCCAGTCAAGTGCCAGCTGATCAGTGGGACCTATGTCTGAGGCAAAAAGTGGGTAGGTTCTGGGGACTTGGAGAACTTGCAGCTCTGTGAGGATGGAGAGACACTCAGTGACTACAGATCTAATGGATAATCAATTGCAATAGAAGAGTGTGATAGAAGCAGTCAAGTGGGAACAATGCAACCAAATAATAGCAAAGGGGGAGATAGAAAATAATACTGTGTCAACACCCTCTGTTATTAAGGAACCCTGATGGAGCTAAAAAGAAAAATGGTCTCATACCATTTCCAGACATTAGACTGCAGAAGGCATTTGAACATCTGTTTCTTTTTCACACAAAGATGGAACGTTACAGATATGGTGCTATGTTCAGCATGTGGTAGAAATGCTTTAGCCATTGAAACTAACTGATTTTGAGAAGATTCACGAGCGCAGTAGCTGCTCCACTGTTTTATCTGCTTTTATTCCTGTTGGTGCCTTTCACTTCTCTCTTTGCTTCATTGGGAAGAATAAAATCGTCAGGAGCCTTAGGAAAACTTAGGAGAGGGGGGGTTTTGCGGACCTCATGCAGGTACTGAGGCCTAGGGAAGGAGAATTTAGTGGACAGTGTTCTGGGGAATCTCACTAATTCAAAGTTCACTGAAGTTTGTAGGAGTTTTTCTGGTGAAGGTAATGGGCAACCTCTCCTTCTAAGCATGGTCTTCTCTGATATGCCTTTAGTGTGATGGGTGCCAGGTGCTGAGGTCCTCCAGTTTTGGGCATGCTAAAACGTCTGAAGCTGTTTCTAACCTGTATATCTGGTTGGATGCCCTGGTGAAAAATCTGGGAGCAAAAGGAATTCGTGGTTCCCCTGAGATGACGGCAGTCACTGCCATTTTAAACAGAACGCACCCAAAAGATGCAAACCCATGTCCTCTAAGGGCCTTCTCTTAGTGCAGAAAGCAAAGGAGATAATGCAGGTAGGCTTCTGAAAACATTGAAAGAAATTTGAGTCAATTTACAAGGAAGTATCACCATCTACCAAGGACTAGATCTCGAGGGAGGAGTGTGCAGCCTGTTAAGAGACAGAAATGTTCACTGTGGTCTGGAATAGAGATCTGCCTGGTAGACTTTAGACAGTGGTGTAAGTGCCACAAAGAGGGAAGCTGCATGATGCTTGTTTTTGACTCTAGCGGTGGTCTCCAAGTTACTGGAAGAGATGGGCTGCCCCCATGCCCACCAGTGTCTGTGGAGCAGGTGGCTTTGGGCTAGTTCTCAGGGAACCATGGTACAAAATGGAAATGTACTGCATTAAGATCATATATGTGGAGTCTGCTCAGATAACTGCGAAGCTGTGAAGAAAATCCTGGAAACAAACCCTGCTCATGCAGGGAATTGAAATGCTTGCTGCTGCTTTTTTAATTTCTGTCCCCCATTCTGTAAATATTCATTCACAACTTTAATGGTGCAACCTTTCTGGTTGCAATTAACATCTGAGACAGTGTGGTAACAATTAAAAGGAGTGAAAGAAAACGGGGGAAGGATAAGTGAAAGAGCACTTAGAATTAGTTGTGTTCAAATGAGCTAGGTGCTCTCTTACAGAACTGGCAAACAACCTCCAAATGATTGATGCTTCTGCTAGAGGGTGTGGGGAAGCTGGGTGATCCTTTTGGAAACTGGGGAAGGCAAAGATACCAGCCTTCAAACAAAAACAACAAAAAAAGGAAAAGATAAGTCTATAAACTACTTGAGTTTAACTGCAGTTTCAGGAAAAATGCTTGGGCAAGTCTGGAACATGACAAGGTGGTAAGTGATATGCCAAACCAAATTCATGTTGCCTGTTTTTGATCTGAAAATTTCCTTCTATGAGAGTGTAAGATCTTTTGTCGATCAGGGAGAAGTTGTGGTTGTGATAATTCTTTGCTTTAGTATGGCTTTTGACAGCCTCTGAATAAAGAAGGGACCTCAAGTCTAAACGAAATTATTTTGGCATAAGGAGCCAACCTGGTGAAAAGCATCAATTAGAAAGTGGTACTTCACCAATAGCTTGCTCTTCCTTAACAGAGTTTGTCAGTTGAGGTGAGCAGTCTCTGTCCCAGGTCAATGTTTTTTCATTAATGGTACAGAAAGAACTATTTGCACATCTATTTTAAAAACTATTTTGTACATCTATCTATTGCGATCCAGGCTGGACAAGGTGACAAGCCTTTGTGAAGTGGAATTGGGATTCAGAATAATCTTGAAGGGTGAGAGAGAACTGGGGTGGTACAAACAGGAGGTATTTGAGTAAGGGCAAATACACAGAAGGGATTTGGGACCAGCTAGTTGTGGGAATGCACAATGGAGAACAAAAAGCTAATTTAGCACAGATGGAGCTGATCTTAAAAAACCCACTTAGTTTGTAGCAAAAAACATGCTGAAAGTTGGACTCAGCAGGAAATTGGTCTGTTTGTATTGGTGTGGTGGGCTCTGCTCAGGACCATGAAATGCAAGTCAATTGAAGAGGATCCAAAAGGAAAGCAACAAACATGGCCCAAGGCCTAGAAAACATGACCTAAGTGAAGATTTGGGGTGAGATAAAGGCCGGGGGCGGTGGGGGGAAGGGGGGGTAGGATTAAAAAGAAAAGAAGCCGCAAAAAAAGAAAAAAAAAAAAGTCTGCTTTTTCATGTTTACAGAGGCGAGGGTAAATTACAGCCTGTCGTGTATACAAATGTCAGTTGCAAAAGGAGAGATAATAAATGGTCTCCGTGCCCAGTGTGAAGAGCCAAAATAGCTTCTGATTTAAATTGCAAAAAAGGAAAGATTTAGTGAAAACATGAGGGGACCTTCTTAGATGCAAGGTTAAATATAGCATAGATTAACTGTTGGGTTCCTGAGCCTTTGAGAACCCAGTTAAAAGTAGGTTGGAATATTATCTGTGAGGAGTGATTTAGATTTGGGTTATTTTACCTTGGGAGAGGGTGGTGGCTGGAGATTCTCTAAAGGCTCTGCTTGCAATGCAAGCATGAGGTTTAAGGCTATGCTTCATCTCAAGCTTGTTAAAAGCAGAAGAAAGACTCTCTCAGCGGTTACTGAACTGGGTCATCTGCATAAACCCTGTGGTCTGTGGTGCAAATGCAGAGGGGAAAAAACCTACAAAGTTTGTGGCATATTCCCTGGGATGGATGCGTGTGAGGGAATACCTGACCTGCGGTGCAGAGGGATGCCTGTTCACTGACCATTGGTGATGCTTCTCAACTGTTGCTTCCCTTGCACAGATCTGCATCACTCTCATGGTCCAGAGGCTGCGACCCTATCTGAGCTGCCAGGTCCCAGGTGGCCACTGAACACCTGCTGCAGCTCCTACACCTGGGTGCTCTGAGGAAGAGGTGGGATGAAGGGCTTCCTGGAGTCCCTTCTTGAGCCCAGCTATGAGATGATGCTACGTAAGGGGAAGGGGAGGTGGGGTGCTGCTGCTAGTCTCAGAAGGGACAGCTGAGGTACCCGTGCACTAGCAGACAGCATTTTTTTTTTAATCAAGAAAAAGGCCTCTCCTGTTTGATTTAAATCTATCTTAATAACCACATGGCATCCTGGAGAGCTGTGCTTCAGAACCAGGCATGTATGTGGCTTGCAAACAGAATGTGTGTTGAATACAACTTCGTATTTAAATAGTGTGAGTGTTGCTGAGACAGGTAAGTTAGTAGTAATTTGACTGCTCATTTAGGCCAATTACTTTGAAGACTCCCTCCCTGGCTGTGGAGTCATTAATGTTATCCCTATGCTGACAACACCTTGAAATTGTGACAGCAGTGAGCTTATAAAAACAGGCGTTAGGAGAACTGACGCTGCATGTGGTGACAAGGCAGCTCCAGCGAAGTCACTGTGTTTGCCCACTGGCAGCAGGGTCAGTGTAAGTGTGGACCTGAGGAGGAGATGCTGGCCCCTCAGACCATCTTAACCACCAGGTATAGGCCACGCTAAAGGGCTTGAAGCTAAATAGCTTTACAACTTGAGATTTTTCTTGCCTTTGATACAAATAAATAATTAGTTGTGACTTCCCCCTGCCCCCCTCCCCCTGCCGCCTTCTCCTGTGGAGTTAGAAGGTAGGAAATTCAGTGGATTGTCTTGTTTGTGGGTACCTCCCATGCGTTTTCTGTGACTAATACTTCTCCAGATGGAGAGGGGACTTTGCAGTGCTGCAACCAGCAGTGAGGAGCCACTGCAGGGGCTGAAGGGCCCCCATTGTGTGCCCTTGGCCAGAGCTGCTCCCTGCTTCCAGCAGTGGCGTTTCTGTGGCTGATTGTGAGCGTGTAGGAGGCAGGCTAACTAATTTGTCTTCTGTACTGCAGGCAGAGTGTAAAGGGTGGTTGTTTACAAATGAAAAGATAATTTCTAACTTGGATAAATGGGGCACGGGATGGCTGTGACAGGCTGTAATAGCAGCGGAAGCTGTATTGCCATTTGCAGTCGATACAAGCTTTAAAATGCATGAGGTGGTGAATTAGAAAATGGGAAAACTGAACTAATGGTTTCAGATGCATATTTTCATTATCTTCTCTAATACAAATATTTTCATCATTTAATGTCGTGTTTCCTTAGATTAGGGATATGTTTACAAAGCTCTTAGGGAAAGGATTCAGATACATGGATAGAGGAGACTTAAAAGTAAAAGTCATCCTTTGGTTTGGTGTTTAGCTTCCTTTTGTGTTTGTTTTTTGGGGTTTTTTTTGATGTATGANAGGATTTCAGGATCTGCTTGTGGAAAGGGATAGGGTACTTGGTTGGTTGATAGTGCGGTGTCATTTTGGCACAACAGCTTTCTCAGCTGAACTGTGATTAAGTTGATTGTTGCTCATCACAGTGTTGTCCCTGTCAGATAACTGTACTCCAAAGACTAAAGTACGGATTTTAACTAAACTTTGTGAACTTGCAAAATCCTGGGCATGCACAGTTTCCTGCACTCCTATGGGAAATCCCGTGTTTTCTATCACTTTCCCAGCACACAGGAGGCAGGGAACAACAGCAAGATGATAGCTCAGTTTACAGTAGTGTGAAGTGTCTGTGCTGGTAAAGCTTTCTGCAGAGCAGACTTTAGTAAAAAGGCATTAAATTCTTGGCTGCGCCTGTAGCTATAGGCTCATGGAAGCATTTGTAGCTTTCAGGGAGCCACCATGTAACCATCTTCTTTACCTTGTTTTTTCCAGAGAAGAGCCAGGGTTATTTTGGAAAGAAGTTAAACTTGGTCCTGCTGTGGGAGCTTGCATGATTGCTAGCTTTTGCAGCTCAGAAGGTCTTTATTTACAGTCTGAAGTGATGCTCATGGAGAAGCAGAGAGGACTGCGTTCCTCCAAGCCATCTTCAGAGGCTGGAACTGGGATGCCAAACACATCCCTTTTGTGGGTTGTTTTGTATTTTGGTTTTTGTTTGTTTTTCCCCTAGTCATTCTGCAGAAGTCAACAAGGCTCTGGCAAGTTGCTGAAGAGGAGAATCAGGTTCACCAGAGCTTGTTGAGATAAGAACTGGAGGTGCCTGGTGCTTTCAATGTCTGATAGGATCTTTTGAGTCCTCTGAACGGCTCAAACTGAAAACTCTTTTTTTTCCTGTCCTAGGTTAATGGAGACAGCAAAAGAAATGACCAGGGAGTCCTTACCTATTAAATGCCTTGAAGCAGTTATCCTGGGGATGTATCCTTTCACAAGCCTGTGGCTTTTTCCACCGCAACACTGTTTAATATATTATTGCCCTTCCCGGATGGTGTGTGGGATGTAACAGCCAAAGGTGAGTGCCAGTAGCTCTGGGAGCTGCCTTGGTATTGATCAGCAAGTTGCCAAATTTCCTGGGCTGGTCAACAGGAGCTTGGATGCCATGTGCCCAGTTCACAAATGTCACATGCTGGCTGTGCTGACTTTGCCTCCTGCCCTGGTGATCTGTGTAATGTCAAGATCTGACCCGAAGTGCCCAGATAAATATCTGTCTACACAATCCCTGTTTTCTTCATTAGCATTTCTCTGGCTGTTATTCTTGGAGCTTGGTAACACCTGAGCAACACAGGTTCTGTCTTATATTTGTCTACTTTACGTGGCAAAGTCATGTTAGCTTTTGTCTCTCGTTCCACAGCTGTCTTTTGTACAGAAACATATGTGTATTATAGTTAAACTTTTAAGCTTTTCCTTAACATAATGCTTGCTTCCTATTCAGTCTTAGAAACAAAAACCAAGAAAATTTTCATTTAGAGACTGCATCACTTCTTGACCCTTTTGTGCTGTTGCTAATAAATCAACCTGCATCATCCTAAAATGCTAGGGAAGGGCAAGGCAGGGTTACAGGGATAATTGTATGCCAGATACGTCTTACCACCACTGGTCAAGTCTGATTTTAAAACAACAACAAAAAAAAAAACACCCCACCCAAAATAAACCCTGAAGCAAACCAGCTTCTGGCATGTCCCTGCAGCATTTTGCTTGCTGCTGCTGCCCCCTCTCGTGGGAGAAGCATGTGGCAGAGCCCAGCAGGTAGTGCCTGGTGTTGGCTCATGAGAGAGGGTGACGGTTGTGGAGTGGGAAGGGGGATGTGGGCAGAGCAAGTGTCATGTGTGGTGTTCGAGTCTCAATGCTGGGTGCAACCCCTGCTGTGCTGGGAGGTCTGTGGTGTGCACTGGGTGCTGCTCACAGCTTCCCCTGTGCCAGGGATGAGGCATCAGGTCTGAGTCCTCTTCAATATATTCATCAATGACCTGGATGAAGGGATGGAATGTACCCTCAGCAAGTTTGCTGATGACACAGAACTGGGTGCAGTGGCTGACACATCAGAAGGCTGAGCCACCATACAGCGATACCTGGACAGGCTGGAGAGTTGGGCAGAGAGGAACCTGATGAAATTTAACAAAGGCAAGCATATTGCTCCTGTACCTGGGGAGGAATAACCCCCTACACCAATACAGGTTGGGGGCTGACCTGCTGGAGAGCCACTCTGAGGAAAAAGACTTGGGAGTCCTGGTGGACAACAGGATGTCCATGAGCCAGCAATGTGCCCTCATGGCCAAGAAGACCAATAGCATCCTGGTGTGCATCAAGAAGAGTGTGACCAGCAGGTCCAAGGAGGTTATCCTGCCCCTCTACTCTGCCCTGGTGAGGCCCCATCTGGAGTACTGTGTCCAGTTCTGGGCTCCCCAGTTCAAGAAGGACAGGGAACTGTTGGAGAGGGTACAGCAGAGGACCACCGAGATGCTTAAGAGGCCTGGAGCATCTCTCTTATGAGAAAAGGTTGAGGCACTTAGGTCTTTTTAGTCTGGAGAAGAGAAGGCTGAGGGGGAACCTGATCAACACCTATAAATACTTAAAGCATGGGTGTCAAGAGGAAGGGGCCAGTCTTTTTTCAGTGGTGCCCAGTGAGAGGATAAGAGGAAATGGGCACAAACTTGTACATAGGAAGTTCCATCTAAACATGAGGAAAAGCTTCACTTTGAGGGTGGCAGAGCACTGGAACAGGCTGCCCAGAGAGATGGTGGAGTCTCCTTCTCTGGAGACATTCAAAACCCACCTGGACAAGTTCCTGTGCAACCTGCTCTAGGAGGACTTGCTTTGGCAGGAGGGTTGGTTCCAACCCCTTATCATTCTGGAACTCTTTGAGTCTGAAAGGTGGCTCTGGCTGACAGGGCTTCCCCTACAAATGCTGTCAGGGTCTGCTTGTAGCTACAAGGATGGGAGTCTTGGGGGTTGGTGTCAGCAAGACTCAAACTGTTGCTCTCCCAGAAACAGAAGTGGTGTCAGTGGATCTGTTGCGCTTACCCTTATGTCAGGGTTGTATCCCAAACTATTTAGGAACCAAAGAGATGGGGGAAATAATCCCCAGGTGGAGTTGATGTTGCTCTGCAGTACTGATAAGCATCAATGTAGCTACTAATGTTGTATTTCTAGCACTGAACCAATTACTCCACATACCACGTGACCAGAGCATGATGAGGGAGTAACATACAGATGACCATGATAACCTAAAAGGGTTCTTGTTGATAGGAGGTTTTGACTCTTTTATTTTCATTTGCAGAGAGGGTTTTTTCTGCTTGCCTCAAATCTGACTTTTGTTCAATTTTATTTTTTTCCCTTCATGTTGAGGGAAGAAAAATAGTTGAAAGCTATGTGTTCTACTATTTGGCATTATCTGGAGTTTCTTTACCATCCAGAGGGACCTGTTCAGAACCTCATGGTGCCGTGCTGCATGTGCAACGTGTGGGTTTTTGAGAGGCATCTTTGTAACAGCACGTGGGGAAGCTTGCTGATTTTTCTCAGCTGTGAGATTTTGATCTTCAGCATTGCTCTCCATTTGCTGACACGGTGAGGCCAGCAGCTGTGGCTTGCTTTCCAAGGTCCGGCAGATACCAGATAAGAGATGTGTTTACTCTCTCCTGGGTGTCAAAGCAATGTCTTCACATATGCCTGAGCATCCCTGCGTGTTTGCTAACCTCTGGTTCCCTTCTCTGTCTCCGAAAATAAGATACTGGTTGTAATTTGTGTGTTGGCAGGCTTTGCCATGTTGCTTGGATACTGAAAAGAGCACAGCCCACTACAGCAGACCCTGGGCCTAAGCCTTCATTCAAAGGCCAACTCTCACGGTGCAGCTTAGCAAGATGTCATTTTAATTGAGTTGCTTGCTTGCTCGTGCAATTGCCTTTTACTGTGCAACTTCTTATAAAATGCTTCTGTAATCCCTTTTGGTGCAGAATTAAATTTTGCATAATTGCCTTCACACTAGATCTTGAGGCATTTTTATAGAGTGATGAGTTAAAATGCTGACCTACCCTGTCTGCACGCACCAAGGGAGCAGCTGCCATGAGATGACCGAAAGATCATACAGACCTTCCAATACTATTTTGCAGCAATCTGCACAGATCTCTGTGTAGCTGTCTGAACTGCCTTCCTATCTCTGCCTAAGCTTTCTGCATGTTGGTGCCTAACCAGAGGCATTCCTACTGCTGTCTTCCCTGGGGCATTTCTCAGCTCAGTTGTAAATCAGCTGAGTAATGGTGTGTTCAGCCCATCCTTTCTGAGCAAGGATTGAAGTGACTTCTGCTCAAGAAAGGGAATAGTAAACCAAAAAGTGTCAAGGGAGTTTTATCGGTGCTGTATTCACTGTATTAAAATGGAGAGAGCAAAACGTCAGAGGGGGAAAGGGAAGCAACATGATGTACCCATCCCCAGGGAGTCTTGCAGAGCGTGACTGTCTGTGTTGGGTGACTGTAACTCACTCCTGTTGCCTTCAGTGTGCCTCTCCCAGTTCATGTGAGGTAACGGTCAGACCCATGCAGTGTATTAGACCTCCCCCCATCCAATAGTGTCATTAAATGAGGAAAAGAAGAGCAGAAATGCCTCAGGGGGGAGAAATTATTTAATAGCTTCTGCACTATGCCTTCTGTGCATTTAATCAGTGGATGATATTTATCACCACTGGAGACCTGGGCCCATCTTGCTTCTCTTGCCTAGCAGGTACATCCCTGGGCTGTGTTTTCAGTGAAGGGGTAGTTTGTTGCAGTCATTGCAGAGTACTGATGTCCCCAGAGTGCCCCTCTCCACCTCCTGTATGCTTGTCTGCAGCTTGACCCGCTTGCTAACAGACATATGAGGAGGGTCCTGCTGAATATCTACAGCCGTTCTGGTAGCCATGAAGAACTGGGAGAGAGCTTTATAATCTCTTCCATATTCACCAGTCTTAAGCTAATCACCGCACACTGCAGCTGGGCACTGGAGTACAGCCACTAGAGCTGCCAACAGGAACATGGGCTCTGTGTGCAGATGACATCCACATGTGGGCTTGGTAGCACTCTGCCTCATGGTAAGTAGTTCCAAACCTGAGATCTCAGCACTCCTGGAGCCTGTGGGAAATTCCATTGAACTCCAGGCTTTGGTTGGAAACATATCTAAAAGTTTACAGCCGGTGGTTGGAGGCCCTCTGACATTGTGAGCAGTTGCTTGGAAAAATAGCTCTTCTGTTTTTGCTGGAGCCTTATCGGATGGTTTTGAAGCCTGAGGTTTATTTTACTCCTGTTTCACCTCCTCGCTATGAGTTAGCAGCTTCAACACTGCTAATGTAAATAAAGCTGCCTCCTCTCTCCTCTCAGCCTGCTCTTGTTCCCTCCAGCTTGCTTTGCACCCCATGGCAAAGCTTACTGTGATGGCTCGGGGCACCTGCTCGCGCTTCCCCAGCCCTTGTAAACAGCAGGAGAGGAGGGGACCAGCCACCCTGTGTCTTTCTGTGCTCATCTCAGCCAGACTTCAGCAAAACACACTTTTGCTGGGCTCTAAGATTTGAAGCATCGCAGTGTCATCTTGTCTGAGTTAAATAAGGGAAATCCTCAGACTAATAAATAACAAATTGATTAGCACAGGCAGTGCAGTGGGCACTTATTTGCTCGGTATCAGGCTCATCTGTGGTTTTGGTTTGTAAGGAAGTGTGAGACTTGTAGTAGAGACACCAAAAGGTGCCGGGCATGATGCTGGGTCTTCCAGAAGCTGGAGGAGAAGCACTTGTGACTGGGAACTGGGGCAGCTGGGTGCTTGGATGAGCTCGGGCATCAGTGTTTGCAAGCTGGTCTGGTCAAACAATTGGTGCTGGCACTTGAACTCTGAGAATGCCTTGTTTTGAAACAAACTGTTGTGGGCTCTTCAGGGCCCTGCTGCACTGACTTATGTTTGGTTTTTTTTTACTTTGGGGCTTTGAGGAGGAGAGTATCCCCAGGTGCCCTGCCCCTGGAGGTCTCTGTGGCTCTGGGTCCCTCTTGGTGGTGCTGCAGGGAGGTGGCACGGTGCAGGGATGGCACTCGTCTCCTCACCTGCTGCGAGTGCACCAACTAACATAGTTGCTGCCCGTCAGCTTTGCAAAGTCATGAGGTCTTTGCCCCCAGCTATATTGCTATTGAAGCTGGTTTAGATGCAGGTGGGCTGAGGTCCTTGCAGCGTGTCTCTTTGCCTCCTGTTCAGTTGGCTGCAGTTTGTAGCGGTGGTGGGGAAACTGATGGTGGCAAGTAGCCTGAGCTGAGCCAGCTGCTGTCCAATGGGTGCTGTCAGCTGCTAAGACCTATTTCTGGAAATATTCAAAGACCAGAGCCACAGTGCTAGCACATGGAAAAATTCTGCTTCAATTAATTATTAATAATATGATGAAAAAGAACAAAAAAGGCAAGACAACATATTTTTCTAAAGGTTTCTGCTGGCAAATAAGGCGGAGAGCTTCAAGTGTCTCTTCTGGCTGGGAACTGCTCTGTGCTCTGCAGTGGGGGACACTTGTGTAAGGAAGGGTCTGTACTGGGGGGGAAGGTGTTGGGACTTCTTTGATAGTAGAATTCACCAGGAGGTGGGGGGGGAAAAAACCTCATAAACCCAAATGAACACCAAACAAACCATAGAAGGGCATTGGTTGAGTGTGTGCAGATTTAANTTCTGCTCTAGAGTTTTAAAACCAAGGAGTTGACTCAGCTGACACCTTAACTAATTATCTCCTTTTTCTTTTGAACTGACTACGGATGCTACTACTCATTTGTTCCACTGCCCAGGAAGGTCCAGGTGGTGGCCAGAGCACAGGCTTTGTGCCCCAAGTCTTGCTTGCATTTGAGTCTGGGATCTGAACGTCTTCCAAGTATCCAAGCTATGTTGTGCGTGAGCCTGGATGCTGAAAGCAATGGGACTACAAGAAACACAGCAACCTGTGGTTCAGATGATGATGTGCTTGTGTTGACTTGCAGATCTGTAGGAGCTGCATGCTGGCTTGGGAAATCTGGCACTCTCTACGGGCTGCTAGCAGTATTGGTGTGCTCAAGAAAGCCTGTGTTAAGAGCCACATTGGTTTGCCCTAATAGTCTGTCACTGCTACAGCATGTTGCAGGCGTCCAGCCCAGTTCTTCTCTCACTTCTTTGACTCAAACCTGTCCCTTTCAAAGTCAGCCTCCTGGTGTACCAGAGCAGAATTCATCAGTTGCCCAATACACACAGCCCTGGCTGGCAGGCATTAGCATCTCTGTGGGGCAGAAGAAAGGCTATTATGAGGCTGCAGAAGAGCTGAGAGTCAGAGTGGGCAGGGTTTGGGAATCCCTGATGTTTGGAGGCATGCTGTGCTAACCCATTCCCATGAGACTCTGGTAGAGCTCTAGGTATCTTCCTTGCGTATTTCCTGGCTGCAGAGGAAGAGAAGGAACATTGGGGTAGGGGTACGAGTTGGGCAGCCAGAAGATTAGTGTCCCTCCTGTGTGATCTCCAAGATCAGCATCCATCAGTGCTGTTTTTCTGCTGCTTTGATTTACATGTAGACCCGGGATCGGGAGGCCACCGAGCTTTCATTACAGTTGCTTTTGCCCTCTCCCGCTCTGCGCAGCTTCTGTATTGTGGCACATAACTTACTCCCTGACTCTCCATCCTGCAGTTACATTCCTAGCTCAGAAGTGTGATTACAGCTGTGGCATTGCTGTGGCATTGCCTTTTGTTTGCCACAATACAGCTCCCCTTGGGCAGAGCAGAAAGGAAAAGAAATACTAATGATGCATGGACAGAGGGGAAGATCTGACGTGCCTTTCCAGCCCGTTTGCTGTGTATTTCATCTCGGGTGGGGACTCTCATTAACTAGTCACTCAGCAGAAGCAACATGTACCTAAAGGTTAATTTCCGCAGCGGTTGTTGCTGGGTTATTTGATGGTGGATAATTTCTGTCCTCAAAAGACTCTTTTACTGCTACCCAGTATTTAATGAGATTAAATTGCAACTTCTCTGAGACCTCGTGGCAGAAGTGTGTATGGGTGGCAGGTGGCCACCAAAGCTTTGTGTGGACTTAATAGAAAGGTACTCAGGGAGCAGAGAGAAAACCCTTTATAATGAAGGGCAAAAATAGTGGTGATGTTTGAAAGCTTCATAGGTGTTAATAAAAGATACTGCTTTTTCAGTTACACAGAATAATAAATACAATGGGCTTCTGCAAGAATCTGTAGGACACAAATTATTGTAACATGACTTTCATGTACACAGGATGCTCCGTTTAAGGCCTGGAGCAAGGTGACCTTTTAAATGAGATGACTGTGGGCTGAGTTTTCCAGTTGATGTAACGGTGCTGGGCCCCATTAAGACCTTGCAGCATGTGTATAATCTGTAATTTTACCAGTGGTGTGGGGTTTTTCTTGCAGAAGCTGGACCTGATGCAACAGTGATCCAGCAAGACCACCAAAGGCAGTAGAGCTGTTTCTGTTCTGTGTCAGGATAGTTGGTATCGGGGTGAGCTTCGACAATTGCTGCAATTGCTCCTGTTTGGTGTAGGTGGGGCAGCAGATGAGCAGAGGTGGGCACACGTGGCTTTGGCTGGGTGAGGGGCTGTGTGCACAGTGGGGAGGTCTGCGCTCTGCTTTGCACACTTGTCCACATTTACCATTGTGCAGATCCTGGTGTGCGCCAGGAGCTGAGCCCATAGAGTTGTCTGTTCCTATACCCTCTGATAACATTTTCTCCAGACTGCTAAAGCTGATGACATCTAGCACTAAATGCAATTAAATATATTTGACATTGAACCAAAGAGCTTCCCTGTAGCTGTCCTGAAAGATTTCTGTCAATGTGCTTTCCTTGCTCTTTTTTTTTTGTACGGAGGTTCAGTTCATTACTCTTGACCTCAGTTTCTGGGCAGTTCACGAATCTCTTACTAGTGGGTTCCTGTGTTCACCTGGAAGGTAAAAGTTTGGCTATGACAAATTCAACAAGCGTCAGGTGGGTGAAATATCCCTGTGAGAAAATGCTTTAGAGATGGATGAGAGGTGATGGATGCTTTTCCTGCGTCTCTGTAGAGAGAAGAGGTGAAACATGTTGGGGGTCAACATCCCAGGGAGTTGCACTGATGGTGAGGTGTCATGCTGGGCAGAACTGAGTCTGAATTGTGTTTTATGGTATAAGTACAAAGGCTTTTTGTGTTCTCAGTTTCCCAGCAGTTGTCAGAAGGCCGGCTGCAGTAACATCTCGGGGCATCTGGGCTGTGCAGTGGCTCTTGTTTCACTGTTATTAAGGACCTCCTTTCCTTTTTGGGCACGGGTTGAGGTGAGGAGGGGATGCTGGAGATCTCCAGAGCAGGAACCTGGTCTGTGCCAGGTCCCTCAGTTCCAGCAGGAACAGACCCCACTCCTCCATTCTTTAGGCTGCCCCAGCGCTATCCTGGCAGTGCTCCCACTCGGGCCAGTGGCATTGCTTGGACTGACTTCCTTGACCACGTCTGCATCCAAGGATGGCTCTTGGGATTACAGCAGCTGCCTCTGGTTGGAGTTAATCCAGGCTGGAGCGTCTTGCTGCAGCCTTTTCTGGTCGTCCCTCCTGTGTTCCCCAGGCGTGGGTGGTGGTGGTGGTCTCAGCTGTGGAGGGGAAGGGCACCTGCTGTCCCTGGGGCCGGGTGTCAGCACGTGGAGCCAGGGAGGGTTTCAGCTGTCTGGGGATTAGCAGCAGGGAGCTGCCTGCAACGTAGCTGCTGACGCAAACCCGCTTGCGTGAGGGAATCTCAGTCTCTTCTGCGCTGGCACAGGCTGGCAGCGTCCTGAGGAGGTGACCCAGGACCCACGCGTAGTTCCCCTCTGAGATCACCTACTACACTGTTACGGAGCTTGGCGCCAGCCTCTGCATGTGGTGCATTTGAAATGGCCAGCCAGTGATTCAGGGGATCCGTTTGGCTTTTTAAAAGCGTTTGTTCCAGACCCTGTCTCTCTCTTTATCTCATTAATTATCCGCCTAGGAGCTTTACTTTGTTGCAGCAACGCATTACAAGGGTAACAAGCAAAACCACTCCTGCATGAGGAGCCGGTGAACTGAGAGACAGTTTACAGATGGAAAGGCAGACTGTTGCCCTGGGCAAGAATAAATTCAGCTCCAACGTGGGAATTTGATGTTAGTATCAAGTGGGAGAGTTCCCACAGATCTGGGGAGGGTGGTTTCTCTTCTGGTATGCTGACCCAAACACTGTTGTGTTTTCTTCCTTTCCCCCCAAGCATGATTAAGAGTCAGGCCCTTCCCTGTCTGAACCACTGTATCTTATTCTCCAAGCAGTGAAATGGGCTTTGGCAGCATTGACTGTTTCTGGGGCACAGCGAGAATAAAGTTGTGTCTGCAAGAAGGCACTTCTACTGGCAGTTTAAAAAAAACTGCTAAAGATGTCTTACAGGTGTAATTGTGTGTGCTCCCTTCCCAGTTCTATGGTTGCCTTGACACAGTGCACACCAGATACTTAACCAACGGGCAACCCTCCGTGGAACGATTCCCCATCAGCTTTAAAACCCACTTCTCAGGGAACTATTTTCATCATGTGGTGCTCGGGATTTACTGCAACGGCCGGTACGGCTCACTGGGCATGAGCAGACGATCAGATCTGATGGACAAACCTCTAACTTACCGAACTCTGAGCGACCTCATCTTTGAATTTGAAGACTCCTATAAAAAGTACTTGCATTCAGTCAAAAAAGTAAAAATTGGATTATATGTCCCGCATGAGCCGCACAGCTTTCAGCCCATTGAATGGAAACAGCTGGTCCTCAACGTATCCAAAATGATGCGCACAGAAGTCAGGAAGGAGCTGGAGAAGTTTGCCCGGGATATGAGGATGAAGGTAGGTCTGTGCACCTGGGCAGTGGACTTGGAGGCGGGTGTGCCTAGACCCAAACTGCAGAGGCTGGTCTTGCTCCATGTCAGCAGGATGACCCAGGCCTAAGCTTAAGGTGATATCAGGTGAGCTACGGGTGTGCTTACATCTGTCTTGGTGGTACTCCCACAGTGTTTGTTTGAGTTCAAGCCATTATAGCTATTTTTTAGTTCAAAGATCCCCCCTTCAGCCTGGGAAACACTTGAACCTGTACTTCTGCCTTGTCATCAAGGAACTATTGCCCAGTTTGCTTTTCTCACGGACTCTGGAAGAAGGTTGCTGGCAAGAACCAGCATGCCTGGGGCTAATGGGGGCAGGGTGGCCTGGTCACAGATAGGGATCTCTGCTCTTTGCACCTGAGCTGCAAGGGATGCCATCAGACACCTCTATCAGTGGTTGGTGCTCCTTGCACAGCATGCTAGTGGACTTACCTCGTGCCACCTGATGCCCACCAACTTCAGCTAAATCACAAAATAGGTTACGTGGGAAGGGTGAGGAAAGCAAATCCCTGACAGGCTGGTGCTGCTTCGCTGGCTGGTTGGACTGAAGAGCCTGGAGGGAAATGACAGGGAGACAGGGCAGGCTGCCCAGGGGCTGGAGGGTTTGGCTGCCCTTGTGGATGAGGGGTGTCCCTGACCGTGCCTCTAGGGCTGGCATGGGTGAGGACCTCGTTGTGGTCATGGTGGAAGGGGGTTTGGTGCCTTTCCAGTCTGCTGCTGGCAGCAGGAGCAGAGCAGGTGTGTTGCTAAGTATGGGGCTGGCTCTTGTGGAGAGGCATGCAGCATTGCATCCAAGTTATTCTGGGTTCCCGTCCCCTGCCCTGCCAAGGAATGGCTCCTACGTAGCAGCCACGTGCATTTTTCACTGAGACACCTGCCCCCTTGCCCTGACCTTGAGACGAGTGTTGCCAGTGGTATTGTAGCTCCACTGTCGTGCCGCCACGTCACCTGCTTTGTCAAGGAATTTTGAGGGTCAACTTGTACCATACTGTCACTTTAGGCACATGTGCTTGATTACAGATGTAATTAAGCCCCCTCCATCTTCTCTCTTCATGCACTTTTATTACAATCTAGAGAGCAAACAGCTAAAGCAGGCTCCAGCTGAAGAAGTCCATATGTGTGGGTGACTCGCTGAACTTAGTACTTGCTTTTGATAGAGCTCTGTGTGTGAGCTGACCTGTGACTTTTAAGTGCCTCAAGGCCAGGTCCACAACCCTGAACTCTTGAAGGCTGATGGCTCTGTATCTGGCTTTTCCCTTGAGTTAATTCAGAATTTGAGCCACTTGATTCAGAGGGCTCCTGTTGCGAGGGGGCTGACTTTGGAGGATCAGATCTTTAAAATAGCCTGGAGTGTGAGTGTCATGCTGACGGACTTTGGAGGGATGCAGGCAAGCCTGTGAATGGAGAGGTGACTTACTGAAAAGTCCCCCTGTTGAACAGAGTTCAACTGCCAGCCTGAGAGGCGATGGCCTCTGTTTGCAGAGAGGAAGGCTGGAGAGAGTGATTTGGCTGTGTGAATTTCCTTCAGCTGAGGCTCAAAGCTGTTTTTCTTATCTCTTGCTATTGCCAGCTCTGAGGAAAGCTCTGGATAAGACTCTCTTTTTTTAGCATTTAGCTGGGAACTGAATTGGTGACACTGTGGTAACAGCTTTGGGTTCCTCGTAACCTGGGCAGGGTTTGAATAAGGCCCAAGGGACTGAAGGCTCTTTGTGTGCCATCCTTACTACTCTATGAGGCCCTTTATTTTTATTTTTTATTTTCAGTGAATCATTGCCTTTATTGAATGCCTTTTCCTTCCCTCCCCCATCTCTTGCAGATTCTGAAGCCCTCAAGTGCCCATTCTCCCATGAAAGAGAGATCACGGGGTAAGTCGTTGTCCCCTCGCCGAAGGCAAGCCAGCCCTCAGAGACGGGCCTGCAGAAGAGACAAATCGTGAGTATTCCTGCTGCTGTCACCGGTGGGTCAGACGTTGAGGGTGATGACGTATTATTTTGCCGTACAAAACATGTATGCGTGCGCTGGCATATGTAAGAAAACTGCACCAGGTATCTAGGTTGCCAGAGAGGCTCCAGAAGCTACTGGTACTGCTGATGTCCCGCCATTGCTGTGCTTGCTGATGGCTGATGGCCCCTCCATGTGCTGTCCTTGGAGGCCCTGATGGCCTTTGCTTGGTTAAATTCTACTTTGACAGTCATCCAACACCCTGTAGAAGTGTGGGGTTTGCCTTTTCTTTTTTCAGTCGCTTTCAGGAGAAATGAACCTAGCCTGGCACGCAGGAGAAAGTAGTTTGAACACATTTAAGGGTCTTCAGACATAGGTATTAAGCAACAGGAGAGTGTATCTGGGTAGCGGTGGTGGGGCGTCCTGCTGTCATGGTCACTTGGACAGAAACTGGATTCTCTGTGATGAGCTTTTGTACAGAGCTGTTCAGATGGACTGGTTTGCACTGAGGACCGTCCAGCTTCCAGGGGTGGTGAAAAAGTAAAACTTCTCTTGCCAAAGCAGAAACATCACTTGCATTGTATTCTTTAATTTTAGTTGGCTTAAAAACATCCCAGACCGCTTTCCTTGTGCATCGTGACTAATAGTTTTTGTTTAACTGTACGGGGAAGGATGGACTAACTGCGAGTAATACCTCTAAATGGATAAAACTGAGCTTCCAGATCACAGGCCTTTTACAGCCACTGGCAGTTCAGACTCCCATACCTTGGATGTGGAAGAGTTGCGCTTTAGCTGTACTGCTTCATGCCAGGAAACTGACAACTGTGAAAGCCTATACCTAAACCCAGATTAGTCACATATTGATGATCATCGCTTTTTAAATAGGGTCCTAGACCACTGTCTCAGCACTTATTTATTTATTTTAAAGCAGCTAACAAAAACATTAGACTAACCTTCTAAAGATAACTTCAAGATACTTTAGCAGCAGATGATTTCACAGCAGGCTTTTATTTTTACATGTGAGTTTGCACTCAGTCCACAATGCTGTACTTTGGCCTTCATCACTGAAAGGTCCTTGTTTAGTGCATGGATAATTATAGTTGTAATGGGCTTGGCTATTCCCAGGCTTCTTCGACTCCTAGATTTGCTCTGAGGGATGGTTTTGTCTTTGGATTTCTGACGGTGCTTCTGCAGTTGCTGGAGTGGGTTATGTGCGTCTGGAGAGAAGAGTGAGTCCAGTTGGGCTAGTTTCCTGAGAAAACTGCTCACATGGCTTTTCTGCAGTGGTGGTTCCTCCTGGGCAGCCTAGCCCTTCCAGGACAGAAAGACAAGCGAAGTACCGTTGGCCTTGCAGTAGTTTCAGTACCTGTTACCTGTTTGGTGGTTCTGCTGTGTTGCTCCATATCCAGAGCACATTTAATGTTACTCTAAAATAAACCTTGGGTCACTATGCTACAAGATCGAGGAGTAGGAGACTGAGGGCAAACTCCACACACAAGATCTTCATCTCTGCTTTGGCAGAAGGTGTTGAAGTGGTCTCGGAGCAGGTGAGAGCTCTTGCAGCATGTGCTGTGTGGCTCCGTGACAGCCCTGTGCGTCTCCTGTACAGCCCCCTTGCAAGCCTGTCCAGTATTCTTGGAAGAAGAAGGGGAGCGAAGGAGCTTTTGGCAGCTTCAGGGCCCTTGAGCAGACCCAAGAGGCTGCTCGCTGTTAGAAGAGCGATGCCAGGGAGAACAACTGGGTTCCCAATATTAAAATGATGCTTCTGTGCAGTGGTGCTGGTGGCTCGAGGGCTGACTGTGCCTTTTGCCCCAGCGAGGGTGATGCTGCAGAGGAGTGTGCTGCTGTAGGGAGTTTCCTTCTGGAGGTAAAACTCTTTTGCTTCCAAAATTGAGACATGCTGGTTTCTGCAATGGGAGGTCTCCAAGATCTGAGGGGGGAATTGCATCCCCTCATGAGGGATAAGCTGAATGATACCGACCAGTGTGTACAATGGTTGATGCAGGGTGAGGAATTCCAGAGGGGAAATTGGGAATTTTCTTCTGCATGTTGATGGATTGCTGAGAACCTAGTTGCAGTGAGAAGCCTTTGTGTTGCACACAGGAGAGGAAAGCCTTTCAGGCTTGCTAGGCTTTAGGCTGAAATCCTAGCTAAAGAATGGCCATGCTTATCAACATTGTGTTTTGTTTCTTTGTGGATCTCTTACATGTGGTAATTACAGCTTTTTAGAGCTCAGAGGAGAGGGGGAGAGCAGTGTTTTGCTCTAGCATGAGCTGGCAGGGGCTGAATAACGTATTCGCTTGAGAGGCTTCACCTGCTGATGACAAGCTGTTATTACAGCCTGGTTTTTGTCAACAATAAAATTATATGAGCCCGCTGGGAGAAATCTCCCAGTGAAAAATACGTGAACTGGAATGGTGAACTGGAATGTCTTTGGATTGTTTTGGAAGGACAAAGGCTGAAGCAGTGCTTAAGGACAGAAGTAGATTTTACAGCCTCAACCCTCTGACTTCTTCTCCTGGTTCCTTACTAGTTTATTAGGTAAATTAGCAGTTGGTGGTGGCTGGTAGCAAGCCCACGATAGCATTTTAGCCTGGAAATACAGCTACAAGGCAGATGTTGTGTTGCAGGACACAGGTGACAATGTGATAAGGAGCATGTTCCTGTCTAGGAGATGGGTGTGTATTCAAACTGTAGATCATTAACTGAGCTATATAATGTGCTCTTAGTCCATGTGCTCTGAGCCCACAGCTCATGTGATCCTGCTAAAGGTGGCCTATAGACAGGATGAATAAAGAGAATGTAGGGTGGTGTGAATGTGTCTGGTTAAGTCTGACGCTTTCCTGTGTCCACTTGTCCATCCTCTGAAGTCCCCAAGCTGGAGGGTGCATTAATTTGGAATTAATTAATTAATTACACTGTTCTGTGAAGGCAACACAGTGCTTTATCATCAACAGAAGTGCTTGGAGCTGGAGGGGTTTGGGAGAGTTGATAGGAGTTTGGAATGGAGCATCGTGTGGCAGCCTGAAGCAATCTCTGCTCCTAAATGTCAGTTCACCAGATCTATTTCCTTTTAATTTCATGATGGGGCTTAACAAGTGCATGCTCTGTGAGTGTCATAGCAACACTGGCCTTGAGTGCTTCTGGCCTAATTTAGCTGCTGAAAGGAAAATTGGTTTAGTCCGTTATATTAGGATATGCAAGGAGGCAGGATGATGTTAGGATTAGACTACATTAATTGTGCAAAATCAGGCAGACAACTGACGTTTGATGTCAGGTCATTTACCAGCCAAGGTGAATAAGGGCTGCGGTGCCTCTGCTCCAACAAAAAGTTTTCCAAAAATCCTGATGAGAAGTCATATGAGGGACAGTCTGTTTGTAGTCAGAAGCTACAGAATTGTTGTGGAGTGGAAATGGGCCTGTTGCCACAGGAGTGCAGTGATTCCCCACCTCTCTTGGATAGTCAGACAAGGTAGAACCATCCAGGTGTGGTTTAATTAAAACCATATTCTGCTTTAAATTAAAGGGAGGGAAGGAGATAAAAGGTGGGAAGGGAAGAGGATCCTTAAACTCGAAGGAGGAAGGACACTGGAAATTTCATATAGTGCATCTCTCATTGGTCTTTGACTCCTGTGCAGGTTCTGGGGGATGCAGCTTGTAGCTTGTTTTCTGGTCAGTCAAATCCCATATGCTCTGAAGGCATAAAGCAGAAAAATCCAAACTTCCTTACAAAGATTTCTTCAGGTGCGATCCCTCCCTCCAAGTGAGGGGTGAAGACACCTTCCCTTCTGTGAAGTACTTAAAAACAGAGAAACACGAGGCAGAGCGTAGGGCGGTACTGCAGAGAGGGTGATGGTGTTATTAATAGAGTTGCTCGGAGAAGTGGCAAAAAACCAGGTTGCATTCAGCGTGTGATTGGGCAGAAGAGCATTGGTTGTCCTTAGCCACGTTCCCAGCTCTCAAATGTTGTGCATATTCTCAGGGGAAATCTGGTGCTAGCAGCTCTGCTCTTAAAAATAAAAAAAAAAAAATAAAATAAAAATAACTTATTGTATCAAACAATTCAAAAATATTTCCAAGGCTGTGCCACACGTGTATGTGTGTATGTAAGGAAGCTGTAGTTCCTCCACCTCTTAGGGCTGCAGTGGAGCAGCTCTTAGACTGGTGTGTGTTCGCAGCAGGGTGCCCCAGGCAGGACAGGGCTGTCCCTGTCCCCAGAGCCAGCCCAGCCTGCCATGTGCTGCCTCTCCCTGGCCCTGCTGCCTGCCTGGAATGGCTTCCGCAGAAACGGGTGGGCAATGGCAACGAGGAGGCAAGTGTCAGCCTTGCGTGTGCAAACTCACACTGGTGGCACTACCAGCTTCACATCATACTACTCAGGTGTGTTTTTGCAGCGAGGCGGGCATGCCATAGAGTCTATGAGGAGAAACATGTGTTTTAAACAACGTCTTTCTTTAGAAAAGCAAACGTATGGCTTAGTGTGAAAATAGCTAAGAGCCTGGAATAATCTCTCAGATTAGACACTTTCACAGACTATAAACCACCAGGGTTGTTTTGGTTTGACAACTTTGTTGCAGCAGCTTTTCCATCGCTTGATAAATAGTGAGAGACCAATGGCTCAGTCTCGAGGTTTCATTTGGTTCAGAGTTGTTGATACACCTACATGACCTAACAGCACACCTGTGTGTGCAAGTGCTCAAGCAAATGCCTGGCCTGTATCAGAAGATAAGATGCCTGGAGGCTGAAGGAAGAGTTCACCTTGTGTTCTCTTGTTTGGCGGGCTCTAGCCTTTCGCACAGACCTAGCCAAGAAGAAAGGGCAAGTTCAGGGAGCCAACACGCTGCGGCCACGTGGGAAGCCTTGCCTGTTTGCTTCTCAGCAGTTTCCACTTTATTCTAAAAGCTGAAGTCCTGCTCTAGGGCAGATCATGGGTGGGAACATGTCTAGACTTAACTACTTGTTCAGGCCCTCTCTCAAGTCAGAGGCAGAGGGGCGTTCCCAGGCTCAGACCCCAGACCCCAGCATGTTCTTGTTCTTTGCTGGTTCTTCGCTTGGTTGCAGAGGCGAGTAGCTTGGTCACATTTCTTCAGGTGAAGAATTCAGTGGGACTGTGCTTATGATGAGAAAACCAGACCGACTCAGTCCTATTTTGAAGTAAAGCCTTCCTGATGTGCCAGCTGCTCTCTCTGCTCCTGGGGGGGCAGTGTGGGATCGTTGGTGAGCAGCGCCCTCTTCCCTCTTTTCCTCGCAGGCCTGCGGTGGTGGACAAGAAAGGAGACCTGGCAACGCTCAACGAGGTAGGCTACCAGCTCCGCATCTAACCAAGCCATACACCAGACAGAGGGCTTCCCTGGTGCTTCCCGCTGCACTTTACCTGCACTCCGCTGGAAGGAAAAAGGAATTGGGACTACTTATTAACTTGTGGACTCTCACAACAGAAGTTTTACCTAGAAAATAGAAGAGGGGAATTCTTTTTTGGTGGCAGCATTTATTTCAATTCATAGAAAAGGCGTCAGCAAAGAGAACCTAAAATCATGTTTACCAGGATGTATTTATTTTTTGTCTTCATCATGTAGCAGGTGACTCCAGTGGTCTGAGGGTTTCTTCAAATACGATTTCCTTCTACAGTTACTGATTGAATTTGGGCATTTGGCTGGATAGTAGCATTGGTCTAACTAAGAAATCACATTCTTAGTGTTAAGATGTGCTGGGGTGCAGAGTGCAGTTAAAAAAAAACAAACATATTCAGTATTAAAATTGAATTCAGCAATAAAAACAAGCAGTGCAGCAGCAGCATGAGTTTTTAAAGTATCAACGTTACCTCACTTAACCTAATAGATATGCAAAACCGTCAGTATTGTTGTTTTGTAACTAATTTGTACTGATTCCCAGCATTTCTGGTAGTATTAAAACAGCACTGGATGTTTTACTGCCACCTGTGTTATTATTTTGTGCATGTTGCTGAGAGACGTTCAGTGATAGTAATATGCAAGTGTATTGCTAAACACTGACATCTTAGTAGGCAGGATATGAGGTTTGGGGTTTTTTAAATGATGATAATTGATGAATAATGAATTTTTAAACTTTCATAATTTTTTTTTATACTTTGTCACAAGCTTTTAGTCTTTCTGGACTACACTGTTGAAGCACAAACTGTAGAGATTGCCGTTTTGTAGAGACAAGTGTTCACCTACAAGTCAGTTTGTTTCTCCTATGTGTTCCTGGAATAACGGCAAACAGCATCAGCCTTGTTCACCTGAATCCGTACAGCTTTTCTTTCAACGGCTGTGTGTGACTTTGAACCTTGTCCTTGAAAGGCTGAGCAGTCTCAGATGGCGATGCCTTGACATCTTATATTAAGATCAGACATTGCAGGCTGAAGTTAACCTTCTGCCATGCTGCTGTAGGGAGTTTTTCCTATATGTGTTGTAGTAACAACAGCTTAAGTCAGACCTGCATAAGGAAGCTTGTATTGGAACAATTTCAGCAATAACTTAAATTGTATGCCTGAAATAGCTGAAAGTCGAGCTTTTCTGCTTCCTCCCTACTCGGTGGTTTTGTTCTCAGACTTTAGTTAAGGACTTGTGATGGACGGCAGCGCTCTCCAATGACGCGGTAAGACTTTCAGTGGGGTCTACCCTTTGCATTAGTGAAGTTCTCCGGAAGCATTCAAGTGCTGCATTCCTGAAAATATTTCATTAGGTGCCTAACTAGAAACTGGATTATTGTACAACTCCAGCCTCTACTCTTTGTGCTGTGCTTAGAGATGATACTGCCATGGGCCTTGTGTACCTCCCTTCCTGGACAGTTACTTTTTTGGGACCTCAGTGAAGACTGGCTGTTGTAACACGGTGACAGTAATGCTTACTCAAATTCAATGATTTAAGCTCCTAGAACACTTACACCAGTCAGCAAATGAATGAATACAGAAGAAGTTAAAGGAATCTCACTTACCTAGGACAGGAAGACAGCACCAAGACCCAGCAACCTTCTACAAGCAGTGAAATACTTTCTCCTAATTAGATTTCAGAAGGTCCAGAAAGAAGACTTTTCAAATGTACTATACTTCTTTATATAAGACTGTCATATCAATCACAGGGAGACCTTTCCCATCCTTCTTTCTGTAAACTCTTCCACTCCTGTGTTGACAGTAGGAACTTATTTTGGTTCAGGAGGGAAATTGAAAAGGGAAAATACTCTTTTAGTAGAAATTCTGCAGAGTTTGCTTTAAACTTTGTGCTGCTCTATGTCTTGTGACCTAAATATTTTTTTGTGTGTGCATTTCTTATTTTTCTCATGGGTAAAATGATGTGAAAAAACTTACTTTGATCAGCTGTGTCCTATAGCACAAGGTTATCTGATGTGTTGCAAGTTTGGTTTTTTTTTTTTTTTTCTATGAAACTATGGTTTACTTCTGCTGGAGTAATGGTGATTGGTACACAGTTTTTTTACCATTGCCTGGCACAATTTGAGTTATTTTCTCTTAATCTTCTACTGAAACTTTTTAATGCTGTAAAGGTGTGTGACAAATTGCTTTTGGTTCTTGTTTTGAAGTTCAGCTGAAGTATTCGCTTGAAACTTGCTTATGATGGCATTTTTCTTAAGTGTGGTTCTGGTGACTGTTCTTCTAACTTACTGCAAAGTGGTCAAATAGTGTAGAAACAATGCATGACTATTTTTTTTTAATCCCTTGTATGTTTATGCACAGCATGAAGCTTCAATAAAATAGCCTTGTAGTCTTTTTTTTTTTTTTTTAATGACTTAAGGTTATTTTTAGATGTGCAAGAAGTAAATTTTAAAAACCTAAATATCTGCCTTACTGCAAACTTATCTTCTTTCTTTGGAGGTTCAGCCTTGTAGCCTCTGCACTGACTCCACTCTAGGTAACAGAAGAAATTCCATTGCAGAAGTACTTAGATACAAGTGTCTACAGAGCACCTTTGTGGTAAAAGATGATTTACAGCTCATTATTAAGTGTGACATGCACACAAACTCACTCCCCATATTGCCTGAAGAAGCACACAGTTCTCTGAGAATAAGCCGTTTTACTGTGATATACAATAAAAACCATTTACAACATCTCCATGAAAAATAATGCCACTGAGACTAGCACAGATGTTTTCCATTATCAAAGAGGCAGCTAATGTAAAATCTTTTCTTTTTGCCTTAAAGATCTCATAAGGCAATTTAAACTTTTTTTTTTTTTAAAAAAAAAAAGTCCCTTTAAAAAGTCTACTTTACCCAACACTAACAAATCAGCATGCAGGCAAACTTATTTAAACCGGACCAGCAGTGCTTGAATTAACTTTTAAAAAAATAACAATAATCAGATGAAGAGAGAAGGTGAAGGTAACTTTACCTACACAAAAAGTCCTTTGGATATTACCGTGCAATAAGCCTGAACTCTGCCAGCAATGGCAGGTGGTCAGAAGAATTATTTTCATTAGGAAGACCATTAACAGTCCAAAGATCTTTCTCTGTTAGAAGTGCCAGCCTGCCAAGAAGTTTCAGCCCGCCGTGAAAAGAATCCTGGGCTCCTGATTAAAAAGGAGAAAAAAAAAAGGAAAAAAAAGTGGAAACATTTATTAGTGTGGGCTAAAAATCACACAGTCATACATAGGCAGAAAGAGGAAACCAATATGGCAGAAATAATCTGAAGTTATTATTGGCCTGTGCAAAATCACCAATCAGATGGTTTGGAAGTTCTTGTTTACTATTACGCTCCCACAGTAGGACTTACAATCAATGGAGCTTAAAATAGTCAGAAAGACACTACCTTTCCACTTTGCAGGGGATAAATTGAGGTAGAAAAGTTCATTGTAACTCCCCTGAAAAAGCCTCACACAATCCTGGCCTCTACTCCAGCAGAACAGCACTGCTGCACAGAGATGACACTTGCAAAGTTAAGGGTCTTTTGCAAGTTACTGCTTCCCATAACATTTTATTTCTGCATCCTCAAGCACACAGCTGGGCAGCAGGCAAGTCATACATGAACTCTTGCTCATAAGGATGAAACCTTCTGGCATTTCCCTTCC
Source organism: Nycticryphes semicollaris (assembly GCA_013400055.1). Classification (NCBI taxonomy): domain Eukaryota; kingdom Metazoa; phylum Chordata; class Aves; order Charadriiformes; family Rostratulidae; genus Nycticryphes; species Nycticryphes semicollaris. The sequence continues at coordinate 644,155 of VXBJ01001878.1, forward strand.
TAACTGTTCCTCATAAGAAAGGGATCTTCCTCCATTGTTTCCTGCTATTTATTTCCATAGCCACCTAAAAAAGCAGGGAAAACCACACACAAAAATATCCCCCACCAAACACACACAGAAGAAACACAACATTGCTCATGGAAGAGGGGATGATGACTCACAGGCATGCTATTATTACACTATAGTTAAAATATTTATATCCTCATTAAAAAAACCCAAAACCATCATGAGGGAAGAGTTACAAGCTTCTTCCAACTCAAGTAAAGACATTCCATTGAGCCTGAGATGCCCACGTGACACATCAAACTATTAGAGACTCCTTGAGTGAGACGACTCTTCAAGCAGCCCTGGCCCCTGTTTAGAGCACAGGCGTGACACTGAGCAGGCTGAGCGCTTTCAAGACCAGCTCAAAGGGCAGCTGTGACTTTGATCACAGTATCTTCTGCATGAAAGCCATCAGCAGTTTCAGAACTTCCTGGTTGAACACAGGACTGATTGACTGGAGGCATATCCTACAAGTTTGTCCAGCAAGGAGCTCCACTCCTTCGCTATCAGCCAGCTTTCCAATCCTCTAACAACTCAGCAGTTGTTTGCTGTTGCTCTGAAGAAAAGCTTTTTTACTGCAAAGATGATGCCTCAGTAGGTCTAGAGCACACATCCCCCCAGACCTTCAGCCGCATTTGTCATTCGGCACAACACCTGTATGTCTACAGAAGACCTGTTTGTTGCTACAGAGAGCTTGGTCTGTCAAACAGCGACCAACCTCAGCTCAGAGCTCTCTAGAACCAGTGAAACCAAGTCCTGCAGGACTCCGGTAGAGACTGGACACTGCTTTCACAACAAATCCTGAATAGCTTCTAAGAGTGAACAAGTAAGAACAACACCAGTTTAAACTACTCAGTGAATTCAAGTTTGATCCCATTCTGTGCTCTAATGTGGGTGAAGGATCTATTGGAAAAACAAGTGCAGAAAGAAAAAAGTGCTATAGCTCTGCTGGGACAATAAAATAGATAAGCTGGTGAATTGGGGTTAAATTTTGCACAGGGATGCACTCTGAAATCACACAGCACTGTTAAATATCACAGCATCCAGAAGCCATTTATGTATTTCTCATATCCTAGTTTTTCAGTCAAAGCATTTATTTCTACGCTGTCAAACTTTTGTATTTTACACTTAGAGCTTACTGTACATGTTATGACAAATGAGACTTTCGTGCACTGACACTTTGAGCTTGTTAAAATTCATTGAATGAGAGGTGAAGGTGGCGTTTTAATTTCACATATGGAAAGCAATATTCATTTGTAAAAATCAGTTGCCATCTACAGCGGGAGCAGGAGTGGAATCCCAGTTTCTTTGTTCCGAGTTCTGCAGAACTAACGATGCCAAGGGAAGCGTACTGCCCAGAAGTATCCACGGCAAGAGCACAAAAGGCAGGAAAAAGGGAAGCACGCTGTGATTCCCGGCCAGAAGCACACCCGCAGAGGTACCGTGTCCTTCTTGCACCATCTGCTGAGTTTTAGCTGCAACTGCAATCAAGAGAGCGACAACTGGGCATGTGCCAGCGACTGCTCTCACAGCAAGGGCCGCGGGGATCGTTTACTTGACAGACGTGACGTCAAGACTAGCCGAAAAGTAATTTTTTTAAGAAACAGTTCATTTATCAGTTTTAATGCACGTCATAAATTGCCGTTCCCCATTTTGTCGATCAGACAACTGCAAGTCCTGCTTTGTGGTAGGTCCGGCCGCAAAGGTCCCCCCGAGTTACCGAAGGCAGCATTTCTCAGGTGCTACTGGTGCTGCTGCCTTTCTGTAGCCCCAGCTCTCGTCCCATGCCAAGAGGGCAACTACAGCAATGGCCGGTTACGTGACAAAGTTTGCCGTGTGTGGCACTACAACTCCACCTGTGGTGAGTCGATAAAGCCAGCCGCTTTTCTCAGCTAGCAGCTGACATTCAAAGCACTGCCACGAAACTCTGAGGTAGGTACTTCAAGTGGGTTAAATTATCACTACATTTCCCTTAGAACAGCATCCGAATGGTCCCATTTAGCATTTGTGAAAAATAATTAAAAGTTGGTTTCTTTACCTGGCTGGGCAGTGGTATCGTTGTTTGCCGCAGAATAGAAGATATAATCCACGGTGACAGCACTTCGGGAGTGACAAGTCGTTACTTCTGGTATCCCAGTTTCAGGAAAATAATGAGAATAGACTGAAGACAGTTTAAAGCGGTGCTGCAATTTTGAAGACAACCTACAGAGGAATCAAAGAAAATAATTTTACTTTCGTGTCTTTCCTAGAAAGAATAAGCAATGAAGAAATACCAAGTAATTCCTGGTTACAAATAAAATGAATTATCTGGATATGCAAACTAGTATTTCTTAAAGGCCTAAACCTCTGAAGGCAAAATGCAGGCAGATTTTTTTATTTTATTTTATTTCTTTTTTCTGGTAAAAGGTAGATACTGAACAGCCAACAACAGGCTTAACTGACACTTTAGATATATGTAGATTTCACCTCCATTTAGCCTTTGTAAGATTTTACATGTCCTCATCAGCAATCTCACCCTGACACATGGGTAGAAATGTCTGTAACAGCAGCTCACATGAAAGTGACAACCTATGAACTCATCTAACCAGGCCCTTGATTAGACATATAGAGAAATTAAGACTTCTAGGGTTTTTTTTTTCTTCTCCTAAACTAAAGCTAGCCTGTATTTTGAAGTTAGGCTACGCCTAATCTTTTCTCTGCTCAGGCTCCTGTTTTGTCTCTCCCAATCATGTGTCAATCTGCTCCTCTTCAGTTCAGCCCATCTTGTCTCACCTGTTTTTTTTCTATCTTGAAAACAAACTGCAAAACTGCACATTTGAGCAAAAGGACTCCCCTTTCCCTCCCAACCATTTGCTTCCATCAGCTCTGCAAATGATGCATCCCTCGGCTGTTCTTGCCTCACCTTGCACGGGTGCATGTTAAACCTGGGCTGCAACGTGTTCTAGTTAAGAGCCAAGCAATTTTAAAAGAAAATATCAGCACGTCACCTGCACAGAAGGCTGACAAACATATCAGTTGGTAAAACACAGAAGGTGGCAATTTCTGCTCATTAAGATGAGGCAAAAAAATCCTGCAAGCAGCATCCAACACATGGCATGCTATGGATTTACATCACAGAATAGTGCTTCCTGTCTTGTTATCTACTTCTTTTCTCGTTAACGCCATTACTTAGCTTTTTCATCACCAAGAATCACCACCAAGTGTTTTTATATAACTGCACCAAGATCTCATTTCTGATAACAAATGCCTGACTTGGAGCCCTGACATCGCACAGACACAGGGCAATTTCCTTCTTTAGTGCCTTACTTTATACGCCTTTACCAGTCTGGTAAATGCAAATATATTCTTCCTTTCAAAAAGCAGTTGCATGTTTCTTCTCAGCAGCCTAGTGGCAGCTTCCCCCTTCAGTTTAACAAGCAAGAACACACACTCCATTATTTCAAGTTCTAGTCTTTTGCTGTTTAAATGGAAGGTGACGTTTTGTCAGATAAGCAGACTGATTTGGGTGAGGACCTTGCAAACCCACGTCTAGAATCAGATACAAGTTTGGTCTAAAAACAAAACAAAGCCCCCAAACCAGGAATCAGTCAAGGGCTTCCATTTTTTCCCCCCCAACACATACTTTTCAGATGCTATTACAGCCTCCTGAGTGTTGTCCTGTTGTACTGATTCCAATTTTTCTCCTGCAAATAAAAAGACATTAAACATACGTTTAAAAATAGCGTGCAGGCAAGACCAACATTGCAGAGCTACAAAGAAAAACTACAGAAAATAGTATCTTTAAGTCACTTATTGTTTTGCAGCAGGCAAGATGCAATTCACAGAGCTGGATTAAATTCTTCTGTTCCATTACTAAGATCCCCTCCAAAGACTCTTTCACATTATGTCCCTTTCATTTAAAATTGTTTTTTCCATCAAAAGTGATGGATGAAAGATGTAATAATATTCAGCAGGGGATCACTCGCTTTTCCCGCTTGTTCATGAAGTGCTTGCACTATAACACATAAATACTGAAGCAGACCTATGAAAGAGTTCATGCTACATACTTGTGCTGCATTCCTCCTCCACTTCTCTTTTGTTGCAGCACAACTGGCTTTCACGATGCAAACATAACAGTTTAAATATTATGCACCAGCTCCTGAACGGCAATTTTTAACTATTATCTTCTAAAAATTCGAATTTGCAAATGCTTATGTAAACATATAACTTTAACGAGCCCAACAAGGATATTTTGCAGGCTCAAGACTTGGCATTTTTCCCCCTCTAGAACAGATCAGCTGTATTTCAGTGCTGAATGATGTTTTCAAGGGACCACAAAATTCATCAACCTAGAAACTGACCTGCATTTTCTTCTTTTTGTTGCTGTTTTATTTCATATACACAGTTTTGTGAAATACCTAATTTTTTTGGCCAAATTGGAATAGATAAGATTCTTTGTCCCCTTGGAAACTGTTCTTGTCCAGACACCTATGAAAGACAACATAAGGGTTTTTTGGTTTTTTTTTTTTTTTTAAAACAGAAATCTGATTTAAAAAAATAAATAATATATTCACATGAGCAAATTTTTCTTTGAAGTTTAACGTTTTAAGCAAAAAAAAACCCCAGACCCCTAGAATAAACCTTTTAAAATGGCTTGCCAAATCTCTAAAAATAATAACAGCCCATTGTTTAGTCCTATCAGGTTTTTTTGCAGCTACCTAATTTTTCAAGACAGTTTTTGAAACACTGAGAGACTACCAAGAAAACTTTTAGCACCACAACAGGACTGACAATATGTGTCTTCCTAGCAGAGACTTTATCTTCATGATGCTTTTCCTCTGGGAGCAAGTCAAGTCAAAGCAGGGCTTGAAACAACTACCCACTAGCAACAAACACCAGTGGGGCTATTTTTGTAGGTGTTCCAGTTACTTCCTATTCAATAGCATTTGACACATCCAACAGCTACATACAAGAGCTCACAAAAAAAAAAAACCCCAATCCAACCTGAAACAGTTTAGGTTCAGCATCTAATTGTATTTTTGCTTCTACAATTATTCTAGCTACTGTAATTCAAAGTTCATCTAAAATAAGTCACCTTTCCATATAATACACAGTAAGCATTTGATTAAGTAGTTTTATCCTTAAAGACTGGGGCACTTAAACACAGCGATACAATCATCCTGTGGGTAGCTACCTTTCAAGAACAATTAATTTGTTTGCAAGTTTTTAATTTCAGAGTGCTAGGAGCAGATACAAATTTCTGAAAGGCATAACTAATACACTCAAGCTTATTTTAATAACTCCACAGTAACTTTTGCTTTGCAAACCGCGTAAAGGCCACTAAAACTGGTACTGCAATGGAAATAACACAAGCCAAGCTATACCATGCTACAACCACTCAAATGTTTCTCTTTAATCAGCATTAACCATTGGGGCTTGGGGGAATTTTGGTGAGAAGTGAAAAGTGTAGCCTACCTTCCCTATAGCAAGTCCTTCATAATTTAACTTTCCTTCCTTTATAAATCTGTACAATGGAGAACCAGGAACAGAATTGAAGTCACCACAGATGATAATCGGGCAGAAGGTACCATCCTTCTGAAGGGCAACACTAGCAATCTCCGCCAGGAGCATTGCAAGTTGGGTCAGTTTGATGTCCCCTCGCCTTGGGTTATACAGCAGATGTGTATTGGCGATACAGATTGCAGCATTGGTTTTACAGTGAAATTTAGGCTGCAAAAGCAACACCAGTCCAACGTTGTCCCTGTCCAAGAGTGGAATATCACGGCGAAAAAATTCCACAGGGTTTGACGAAATCAGGCTAAATCTGGAAGTTTTGAAGCAAATAGCACAACCATCAGGTTTTCTCCCCGTTCTCATTTTATACTCACAGTGATACCCTGCAAGAAAGGCAACGAAAAACATAAAATACCACTGTATAATTTTTTTTTCAAATTAGAAGGAACCTCACTCTACTTGTCTCACATGGCAGTCAACACACAGTCTGAAGTACCTAAGACTATGTTCAGTTCACAAAGAAAAGCAAACACAAGAGACTTTCTGTCCTCTTTAGCTTCACTTTAGATACTACAGGAAACCTGGTCTAGTACCTTTTGTGATGTGTAAGCATCTACACAGTTTAAGATACCGGGCACGTTCTTCTCTCCTCATGTGGAAAAAAGACCAAATCAAAATAACAAAACACTCCACAAGTCACATAAAGTGGACTTGTGTATTGAAGTTTTTTCTGGATGTTACCACAATGGTTTAGAAATAACACCAGTGAAGCATTCCAATCAAAAGCAGTAATTGCTGTAAACCATAAATCACTGTCTAAAATGACAAAAGATCTCAAACATATTTACATAATTGTGTAATTATTCATTGAGGAGCCAGAGGAAAGCTTTCAACAGGGAAACGGAGAAACTTATCAAATGACAGTATTGGAGTTCAAACAAGTCCACCTGAAAACAGCAATTTGCTAAGATTGCCATTTTATGTAGAATCATACAATCATCTGGGCCAGAAGGGACCTTCAAAGGTCATCTAATCCGACCCTCCCGCAGTCAGCAGGGACACCCCAACTAGAGCAGGTTGCCCAGGGCCTCGTCAAGCCTCACCTTGAATATCTCCAGGGAAGGGGCCTCAACCACCTCCCTGGGCAACCTGTTCCAGTGCTCCACTACCCTCATTGTAAAGAACTTATTCATAATATCCAATCTAAATCTGCTTTTCTTCAGTTGAAACCCATTGCCCCTCGTCCTGTCACTACAGGCCTTTGTAAACAGATCCTCCCCAGCCCTCCTGTAGGCCCCTTTCAGGTACTGGAAGGTTGCTGTTAGGTCTCCCTGGAGCCTCCTCTTCTCCAGACTGAACAACCCCAACTCCCTCAGCCTGTCCTTGTAGAAGAGGTGCTCTAACCCCTTGATCATTTTTGTGGCCCTCCTCTGGACCTGCTCCATTAGGTCCATGTCCTTCTTATATTGAGGGCTCCAGACCTGCACACAGTACTCCTCTCACATGAGCAGCAAGTACATCACTCACATGTAGAGGTGACACACAGATTTTAATGAGACCTTGAAACAGCATCTAGTTTTTGCCATTTTAAGCCAACAGAAAACTAGTCCAGGAAAGTAAAATTAGTCTAAATAATATTCTGCTGGACTGGTAGATTTCACCAGTGTAAAAGTCTAAGGAGTGCCAGCACTAGCCCAGGAGAAGGGGTAGGACATTCATCTGGGAACTAAGGAAGGGAAGAGGAAGAGCTACAGCAAGCTCCATATCCTCATATGTAACAGCAGGAAGCTCAGTTGCCCACATTTCAAGTGGGTTTAAATCAGTACTGCCATTACTCTACCTTCTTTACAAACACTCAGTTCTGGGAGCTAGACTACCTCCAGCTAAGAAAGAAAAAAGTGTCATTCCAGTGCTGGTCCTTGAACTGCCTCCTCCTGGCACCAGGAAAGTGCCAGGAAGACAGCAGGGCCCTGGGACCAGAAAGCAGTGTAAGGCACAAAAGATTTAGATCGGTTCAAACCACCACGGAATCAGACCCCTAGCAGCACGTTCCTTACCATGAATTCACATGGCAGAGTGTTAAGATGGTACTAGTATAAGAACTAATGAATATAAGCTGACCATAGATAAAATTTAGTGCTGATATTTGGAAGTTTTCAAACCAGAAAAACATAAACTAGAAAAGCTATCCAATAGGAACACTGGTAGAAAACACAAAAGTAGTGTCAAGAGAGCACTTGATGAATTTATAAAAGGGGGTACACATATGATGGCAGGAGACTTAACTCATTATCTAAGACAGTTTTTTTATGAGGAAAATAATATGAGGGTGAGGGAGAAGACAATGTGTTGGTCATAAGAGTTTTGTCATACCCAAGGATTCCAAACTTGACTTGATCTCTTTTCTGTAGTGGTCTTCTTGGACTTCTTGTAAACAGAGTACCTAGGGAAAAAGTTTGCAATTAAAAGATGTTAGTAAATACATCAAAATGTTACTGTATCATATCTCTGTTTGCCAGTCTGTATAGATACAAAAAAAAAAACCCAACCCCAACCACAAAACACAAACAAACCCCAGAGACTTCTTATCTCCATAACTTCATGAAAGGATTCAATCTCCTACAGAAAATGCTCCTTAGGATTGCCAAGGAAGACCCAATTCCTTCTACCCTTTTTCAGACAGGCATAAATTTTCAGATGTGAAGATAAATTTAATCAAAATAGTGACCTGCTAATACATTCTCAGCAGTCTAGAAAAGAGCTAAATGCCAGAGCAGTGGGACAAAGAGGCCAAGGACACATTTTTCCTTAACTACAGCATAGACAATTTTCCATGTTATGACAACCTGAACCAAAGATCAATCTCAAAATACCCCATCAAGAAAGTTCTTAGCATCTCAGAGACTTCTTCTAGCATGCTACAGCAACATCCAGATTTACACACACCCTGGGACTCTGAGACAAAGGACTGAGTTCCTGGAGGGTAATGAGTTAGCACTGCCTGCTGAACTGCAGCAACAGATGTCACTTACCCAGCTGATACCAGCTCAGTCAAGGTCTCAAAGGAGAGCGCCAAATCTCAAGCAATATTCTGAAGTCCCTGCTTTGCTTTAAGGTTACAGTTCAAAACAATCAATCAATTAAAAGTTTATGTCTTATAGGAAGAAATTCCTCTGCACAAAGGGCAGCCACACCTACAAGGGTCTGTGAGCAGCTGCTCATCATGACTCAACACAAGGCATCACCTCTTTAATGCAGTGCTGCTCTGCAGACTTCAGCAAGTGCCCTGAACTGAAATACATTTGGCGAGAAAGGCCATCTTTGGCTCCAGCCCCTCCATGCTGTCTGTTACCACTAATAGCATCAGGCAGATCCTCACAAGAGTCCCTTTAGGTGGGCCTTTAGCCTACTCAAATGTAGCTGTTCTTATGTTCAATGCCTTATTTACAGCACTGTACTCAAGTGTGCTTCAGGCACAGACTGAGAAAGACTTATGCGAAGAAAGGAAGGCGTTTGAATTATAAAAAAATTGCAGTGTATCAGCAAAACATAGAAATGATGTAAAAAAGACCATTCCAGGAAGTTCTGGACAATAAAAGGCAACTCTGAGTGTTACGTACTACAGAGTTGACTTTGCTGTTAAGTTCTGACCACACAGAATACACTAATTGTGTAGATAGAAACTACTGTTAAGCATGACAGAACTAAAAGCTCAGTTGGAGTAACTAGCCAGCCCACCTATCAAAAAACAGCACCAATTTGCTACTCCACTTTATCAGTTCTTAAGAAATATCGACATGCTCATTTGCTACTCACATCTGCATCCAGCTCCTTGATTTCTTGTAGGATGTTGGGAAATCTGTATGTCCAGATTAACAAGCGCTGTCTGCAGTGTTTGTACAGGTGAGAGTTATCTTCTAACAGATTTTGGGAGAGGATGTTGTAGGACATAACCGTAAAATCAAATTTTGCCTCACTTTCTGTATTGCTTTGGTCGGTTTCTTTGTTTTCAAAGATTTTCATTGTTCTACTGTTCTGGCAAAAATATTCCCAGTGTCTTTTGACAGTTCCTGTTAAAAGCACATAAAGCAGAAAAAGTTACATAAGGTACCACATGACTGCTTGCTTCTCTTCAAAATCATTCTACTGACAACCATTTGTCTTTCAAATTACTTAAGCAATGCTGAAAGCTTATTTGATTAACAGTGATTTAGACCTTCTGTTTAAGATGAACTTTATATACACATTGATAAAAATAAAAAACACAAAAATCACACCCAAAAAACAAAGCATAAAACCATTATATGCCTTGGACTTCACACTGCTATGAAATTAGGAAACTGGTACGTTCTAAGTGGACTGTTGCAGTCCGACTACACCACCCTGCTCCCTGTAAAAAGGCTGTCAAAACTGGTAAGATAAATCCAGCCTGTTGGCATAATCTTACACTCCCTTCTACCACTATCTCCTTGGTGAAGATGCAGTATGTCAGTCTGGGATATATCATTTAGAGCAGCACATGGGCATCTTGTTGATCTCTCTATCCATAACTAACAAGGGGTTAGGAATGAAGGTTCGCCTCTAGGCTGTATGCAGTCTGACAAACTCAGCCATAAGCTGCAACAGTGTCCATTACAGGGGTCCCTAAGCACATAATGAACCTGATTTCCATCAGTGAGGTTGAGAAATTAAAAAATTAATATGGCTCAGAATTACCAAGAACTTCTGAAAAGACTTACTTTGCCCATCTGTCATTCCTAGTCTCACACTTATTATTAGTATTGTTACATGAAAGTTTATAAGAATAGATCTGCCCATCATTAAGCATCTGATTACATTTCAGATATTCAGGTATTGCTCCACCCACAAAACTCACAAAGAAAGATGCCTTCCAGCCTTTACATCCCAACTCATCTGAGCACATGCTGAGGTCGAGTTATCTATGCAATTAACTAGGGGCAGACTGCAGCTACAGCTGTTAGTATCTGCCTTATTTGGGTAGTAAATTTCATCACTGTGCTTATAGTATTCAGGAACTTGTCTAGTATTTTTAAGGAATACAGCAAGGCTTTAAGTACTGTTTCTATAGTGGGAGAGAGGCCACATTCTTCCTTAGCAGGTATCTTTAACTACTGTCACCTTATAATATACAAACAAAAGATAACTAGGAAGGTTTACGCTACTCTTAGGTGAAGGTATGTCAAAATGTACTTGCTAAGGGGGTTGAGAGAAGATCCAGTAATAAAGGCACAGAGCAAACTCCCTTCAGCTCCTGAAGAGGAGTATGATGCTTCTAAGCTTTATGAATATTTGTGTGCAAAAATCCCTTTGGGATGCTGATGACATCAGTTGTCTTTTTCAACCGTAATACAAGTCTATTTTGTTAAGGAAGTGATTTATGCAAGAGAGGACCAATTTTGACTGTGCCCCTCTACCTGCTTCACAGTAGACCAAACTGTAAATATCCACACTACACAGTAAAACATTTGGATGTTATGTAGAAGATTATATCCGTAATAAGCTGAAGCAGAGACTTCCAAGTTGCATGAAAAAGTCTGTTACTGACTTGGGTAGACATATTTGCAGCACTTATTGCATTTATCTGGATAAGCACATTTACCATTTGCTCTGCCAGTCATGGTCTGACACAAAACTTGCTAACATGCCAGCAGCAGAATAGTTGCACAGACAAAACCACACAATCACACTGGAGGCAAACACCATTAACTCTCAGTTATCTAGGTCACATACACCTCAACTAGTTCGGAAACACGCCAGTTCAGCTCCAGCAGTGCTTATGAGCTCAGGTACAGCACAAGGAATGAAGCTATATGGCTGCCAGCCCAGCTCAGCTCAACAGCAAGTTAGCTACATCTTTTTGCTTTTAAAGAGTTCCCAAGTTAACAGGCTGGACCTGGTGACAGACACCTGAGAGAGAGTTGTCTGAACCAAGCTCAGGACTCCCCAGCTGGGCAAGCCCTCACATAATTGTCTGTGTTCTACTGCCAAGCACAGCGAACCTAGCTCTGGCAGACTGACAGCACAGAATACAAGTTTACTGACTAAATAGCATTACAAAACTGTAGCATTTTAAAGCACAGATGTTTTCTTAAGAGAGGTGCCAAGAACAAGAGCATCTCAAAAGGTGCAGGTAGTAGTGCTTCTAACTTGTTAGCTGTGTTTAGCATCACAAATAAACAAGGGAAATCAGCAAAGAGCATCTTTTACCTTTCTTGCTGCTATGTTTTTCTTCATTCTGTGCTACAGAAAGACATAATGCTTCCTTCTGATTAGAGAAGTTTGTTGCTTCTTCAGGAGTTGAAGTATCATGCTGGCCACTGAGTCTTCTTTTCTTTGTCAGTGGTTCTTCTCCCTCAGATTTCATACTGGGGTTAGGTAGGTGAAAGCAAGAACTCTGTGTAAAGTTATCAAGCTGCCAATTAGAGTTCTGAAATTGTCTCCAAGGTCCAAAAAATGGAGGGACCCTCCAGTTTGCTGAAAAGTCAACTGGAACAGGAAGTGGAAATGAAGCCCAGGGACAGTATCCGGCCCATCTCACACAGTTGGAAACTGGGCTGTTCAAGGCAAGTATCTGACAACCGTTCCAGTGGGCAATCCAGTCTCTGCCCAGCCTTTGCACCTGACGGGGCAGCATGGAGTGTCTACCAAAGAAAGCATAGGTTTCATTACTTACACGCTCTACATCCACCCATAGAAGACTGCAGATGAAAGTCATCCTGGTCATGACATGCACAAGATATTCTTTCTCTAGAAGTTAACACATACAAGCTATGCAAAACTTTTTAACATATACAAGACATTTATATCTTTATCTAAATGTGGGACTTTACACAGCAATCTTGTATCTTTTTCCCCCCTTCAGATTTACAAATGCCATTAAGCTTTCAAACTCTACCCACCTGAACAATTACTTACGATTTCTTTTCTTCCCTGTTGAATTCAACTATCAGATCTTTCAAGTGCTCAGTGTATTGACCTTTAGAAAAGGTCATTTCTACATGCTGCATTAACTTTATAGTAAGGCTATTTGAAAGGAATCAGAAAACTGCTTTTCTTCACGCAGTCAGAAATCTGTTTAAAAAGCTCAAACTACAATGCCAGTAAGACAGGGAAACAGATGTACTAACTCTTGCACCACCTCCAGTACAAGTTTATAGAGTAAATTTGTGTTCTTATTTATTTGTGGGAAAAGGCAGCTTAGTGATTACTATGCCATGAAAATAAGGTGTTTTTTCTCCAGAAAAAGAGAATAAAAATCTGAGCCTCAACAGAAACGCAGGAAGGAAGGCCGAGTGACAGCAATCTCTATCAGCTTCCTCATTGTTTAAATGAGAAGGCGTATTTGAGTTTACAAACAAAAGATGTCAGACCTTGGTACGCCTGAAGTTGAACTGAAGTGAGAAGCTGCTTGCTGCCACTCAGCCTAGGGAATAAGTCCAAATACAACTTTGAGAAAAACCAGCTTGTCCTGAAACAGCACTTCCCACCACGAGTAGCTCGACAGACGCATAAACAAAACAGCGCCCAGGGCAGCACGGTTTTTACAACAGAGCAGAGAGGAGGAGACAAATCGCCTTTGCAAAGGCCTCCTCAAACACCTGTTTTAAGGAAAAGGGCAGTGAAAAGCTGCCTTCTTTTTAGTAAGTCCCGGGCGAGCACTTGCCCACAAACACCTATACCCGGCAAAGGAAAACCCCCGCGCCGTGTTTTTGTTTACCGCGGCCCTGCTCTGGCTAAGGGCAGGTATTTACAACGAGTGACTGTCAGTCACCCTCCAGCCGGGCCAGGGCCTCTACTCCCGCGACCAGGCCGCTCCCCGGAACCCCACACCCGGCTGAGCCTCTGGGCCGTCCATTAGTGGGCGGTTCGAAAGCCACCGAGGCCGCGCCAGCCGCGAGGAGCCCCCGCACAGGCCACCCCAGCCTCCACGGGGACCAGGGCCGGCTGCCGCCCTACAGCTACTCCACGGTGCCCTGCCGGCCCGGCCGAGGCCCAGCATCCCACCACACGCCCCCGACCCCCACTTACCTGCCGGCGGGCCCGGCCCTAGGGGCCCCCGTTATCTGCTCCGCACAGCACTGGCACCCCCAGAAGGGGTCATTCCAGGGCAGCGCCAGCTCCGCCCGCCGCCACCGCGCTGCCGGCCGACCCGCCGCTTTCCTCGCAGGGGTGGCGGCCGCGCCTCGCCCCGCGCCCGCTGGCTCCTGGGACTTGTAGTCCAAGGGCCGGCGCCCCGCCGCATGAGCCGATGCGGGCGGGAGGCCGGCGCCGAAGCCAGGCCGCCATCTTGGGCTAGGGCGCCGGACGGGGTGACTCGGCCAGAGCTCAGCAAAAGCCGGTTGTGGGTTGCTTGATTTCAGGCTTGTGGTTCTTTTAAATAGATGTAACACGGTGCTAATGGAGTAGTTTCCATACGCGGTCTTCTTCCTGGGATTACTGTCCCCGTAGGGGCTAAAGCCTCTTAGGGAAGAGCTGGCGTGTGGTTCAAGGTGCCGTTTCAGGGCAGCAGCACCACGTTTACTGTGTGCGAAAAAAAAAAAAAAAAAAAAAAGAAAGACCACTCACCTGAGGCAGAATTTTAACATTTTCAGGTTAAAATGCACCCAAATAGGCTCTGTGGAGTGAGGGTTGCCCTGTGGAGGCTGAGGAGAAGCTGCCCACGCTGCAGGCCTGGGGACCAACCCACCTCTGCCTACAGCTGCAGAAACAATCCTCTCCTGCTCTTACTCGGTGATGCTTAAATAAGCAGTTGAAACGCTTTCTTGAGGTCTTCTGAGGACAGAGTAAATGCTGGCTCTGTTTCCTGTACGGAAACATAGTACAAAGCAAATGAAATATGATAGTGCTGAATAGCGCAGATGTTGCGCAGGAACTGTAATCAGCTAAAATACTCTTTCTCGGCTGCCTTTTACTTGTTTGATACAAGTGACTTTAAATAAACAATAATTCTCAAGTTTTCCCAGGAGAGGGAGGGGTGTCTGAAATAAATACTGCAGTTAGGTTCAGAGTGTGCTAGTTAGGCAACATGTCAAATCCTCTTTGGGTCTTTACTTCTTGAACAGAGCTTAATGGCCAAAGGTGAAAATGTCCATCCATTTTCTATTTAGTTTCTTCACGACGTAATAGCAGAGCAAGGAAGGCTACTAACGACATAATACATGGGTAGTGAAAGATCCCCCAACTATATTTTCTGGACCTATGTTATTTTGGTAATTTGCTCCTTTCTGTATCTTTGAAGTATTATCAGATAAATTTCTGAGATAGAAGACAGTAAGCCATAGCTACAGTAACAGCATCAACTGATGTTATTTTTAGGAGCAGTGGGAATCTCTCCATGGAATGTAGTTGTTTTCTGTGTTTTGACCTGCATAAGACATTCAAGTTACTCTGTCGCTTTAAAGGTTTTCATGTAATAGTAATCACAATAGTTATGTTGGAAAAAGGGTGGGGATGAAGCTTTGGGGGTTTTTAAGATAAACCTTAAGGAAGGGAAGATACGCTGATAAGCATAAAAGTTAGTTATGTAACAGAGAAAATGGAAGATAAGTAAAAGATTAAACTATTAATAGGATGCAAATTCTTTTCTCAATTTTGTTATTATTCTTGCCTTGACCTAGGAAGTCTTAATAAGCCAGTAACACTTAATTGCAGATTGTTTAGTCTCCTGTAATTATTATTACGTATACCTAGGTTGGCTCTACCATATTAAAAGATATTCTTCAACACAAGTATCTCCAAATTCTTGATTTGTAACTAGAAGCCAAGCATGAGTCATTTGAGCTTTTGAAACTCCTTAATGAATGGAGGCTACTGACTCACTGAGGGATGTTTTGATTTATTATATTGCATATAAGAACAGTCACACTTGTTCGCATCAATGGTCCACTGAGCTTGGTTTTCTGCTTTCTAAAAGTGGTGAGCAGCAAATGCCTAGAAATGTGCAGGGGCTGAGCAAACTTCCAATGAATTCTGTCCCTGCCTCTCACTGTTTTCAGCTCAGCAGATTTCCTAAGCCTGATGTGTTTGTCTCTTTAGTTACCTTCAGTGACTCTCTCTCCCCCAGGTACTTGAATTTGCAAACTTGCTGTATCAGCAACATCCTTTGACAAGAGTCCTGCAGGTCTAGCACTCATGTGAGGAATGATTTTATTATTATTATTTTTGTGACCTCATTCCTACCAACTTTATTGGCCTCTGGTCTTTTGTTAAGAGAGACTGAACAGTCCATCTCTATCCATCTTCTCCATGCCATTCATGATTTCATGGACTACTATCACATCCCCTCATGTTATTCCTTCTTCCATGCTGAAAAGTCTCAGACTACTCCATTGTTCCACACAGGGAAGCTATTCCACGTATCTGGTCATTTTTATTGCTCTTCTTGGTTCAGCTATGGAGTTACACTGTCTTGTTCTCTACTCCTACTGCTTCTTTGCTCCTCCTCCCACCAAACTGCTAGATTTTGAGTTAGACAGCATTTCAAGATGGAATATTTCCTTGGAAGAGTCATGAGTTAGCTATTGAAATTTAAATGAGACTTATTATGTAATTCACCAGGGATTAGTCAACGGTGGCTTCAGTCCTACTGATTTCTATTTATACCATTAAAGCCTCAAAACTACCACATCTTGTAAGATGTTATAAGCAAGTGCTGCTTCATAAGCAAACTTACACCAGACCTGGTTGTCTAATCATGTTATTAGAGTAGAGGATTATATGAGCTGGGTGATGTATCAAAGAATTAGTATACCATGCTAGAAAAGTTCCATGTTTTCTTCAGCAAGTGTATTTTCAACCAGCTGTTTGTTTGTTTTTCTGATGTGATGCCACCAAATCTGAGCAGCTGCGTTTCCTATAGCTAAACTTGGAGTAGATGAGAGTAAAAAAAGTATCTTTGAGATCATTCTGTGTAATCCCTCTGGTACACAGGTTGGAATTCCCGTTATAACGAGATAAGAATTGAGTGAAGGCAGTGTCCAAATTAAGAGTAACAGCGATCTTGTAATTGCTAGGAATAATGATAGGACGAGGGGTAAGAGTTTTAAACTGGAAAAGGGTAGATTTATATTAGATATTAGGAAGAAATTCTTCACTGTGAGGGTGTGAGACAATGGAACAGGTTCACCAAAGAAGTGGTGGGTGTCCCATCCCTGGAAGTGTTCAAGACCAGGTTGGATGGCGCTTTGAGCAACCTGATCTAGTGGGACAATAAATCAGGTTGGAACTAGATGGCCTTTAAGATGCTATCCAACCCAAACCATTCTATGATTCTACGATAATAAGGAAGAGGTGAAATTCAGGCAGTACTGCCAAACAGTGGTACACTAAAACTGCTTAGAAGGACTCAAAGGTGAGCTTTGTTCTTTCAGATTGGTAGAAGCGAATCTGATCAGGAACTCAGCAAATGAATGGGCTTACAGAAGAAGGACTTAACGTCACTGTAATTGGGAATGTTGTAAAGATGCATGAAGCAGTTCACTCATCCTCAAAGGAGACGCTTGTTTGGTGTGAGCTTCAGGACAAGACCCTTTCCCCTTTTACAAAGAGATGCAATCAAGTATTTTTCTGTATGTCAAAGACCTGCATGAGATCAGAGATATTAATAACCTGGTAATGAATAGCTGATTTTTTAAACATCTGCTATTAAATGAACGAAAACACAGTGGAGGAGAGGAGACAGGAAACATCGTGATTCAGTAACTATCAAACTCGCCTTGCTGTATAACATTACTCTTTAAAATCCGGGAGTCATTTCTGCCTTACAGGCCTTTAGATTTAGGGCAGCATATCTTAAAATAGCCTGTGGCAACTGCTGGAAGTGGTGTACCAGCTCTGTCACTGGAAGGTCTTGTAGAAGCCATGGGGAGCCTCTATTTGTGGTCCCTCACAGCCCTGCCCTGGCCAGACACCTTGATAGGACCGGGCTGCCTGGATGATTGGACCATGACACCTTGGCCTCATCCATGCCATTGCAGATTTTCAGACTTCCGAAAAGGCAGCCACATCCCAGCCGCCTGTTAGGAACTGGGGATACTCAAAACCCGCAGCTGGAAGCAGTGTGGGAGGGAGGGAGAGATGGAGAGGGCCTGGCCGGGTCGGGGGCCATCCAGCACCCTGCGGCTGCGGCGCCCAGGCCCCGCTCGGAACCGCCATGGCGTCCAGCTTCAACTCAGCCGCCAAACCCCCAAAGAAATGCCCGGGCATCCCCTCACGGCGGGCATTCCCTCACGGCGGCGGGGCGGGGCGGGGCGGGGCGGG
>VXBJ01001878.1:662083-713171 GCA_013400055.1 Nycticryphes semicollaris
GGGCAGCATGCTGAGCCCGCGGGAGCGCGGCGGGGACCTGGCCCGCTTCTACACGGTGACGGAACCGCGGCGGCACCCCCGCGGGCACACCGTCTACAAGGTCACGGCGCGGGTGAGTCAGCGCCCGGCTGGGCCCCGGTCCCCTGTTTCGGCCTCCTCCCTGCCGGCTGCCCGGGGTGCCGCGGGACCCCACCGCGCCCGGGCCCTTGCTTCCTCAGGCCCCCGCGCCCCGGCCTGCCCGGTGTCCGACCTTTAAAGCCGCCCGCTGCGTGCGGAACAGAACCTACGGCCGGTAGGGATCCCGGCTGCCCTGCGCGGATGGGGCCGGTCGCGACGTGGAAACCCCTCCCCTAACCCCCCGTCAGGGACACGGGTGGGTGGGAGGCAAGGAGAGAGGCTCGAACACGGCGGCCTCTCCTGCAAACTTGCAGCTTCATCTAACGTTGTAATTGCCTCAGACGCGCTTTGCAATTAACTGTCGATTTCTTTCCTGTTTGTTGCAGGGTGTACCAGCATAGCCTAAAACCAAACAACTCTGTCATTCTATTTTTTTTTCTTTTTTTTTCTTTTTTGTCTCCTCTCTTCTCCCCCAAACCCCTCAGGTAGGTGGGATTGCTCTGTCTTCCCGCCCGCCCCACAGCGCAGTCGGTTCCAGAGGGAAGGTGAGGGAGCAGGGTATGTGGGCGCAGCTCGCCTACGCTGCAGGCGCAGGGCTGCTTGGATTGAATATTTAGTCAGCCCCTTTCTTAAGGGCTGCCTGTACCTCTGGTCCAACCCTGTTTGGGTAGAAGAGGGTCTGAATGAATAAGAGAGGCCTACTAGGAGGAGAAAGAAAGCTGAAACAAATCACAACATTTTAATAGCTGTCTTGGTGCTAGTTTTGCTGAAAGCCCCTTCTGTTCCTCTAGGAAAATGTCTTGCTTTCTTTTCTCCTCTGCTTTCCTTTTAAGCCAAAAGGGAGAGGAGTAAGTAAATATATGGAGGTAGATGCATGAGGTGTGAGAGTTGAGGTCACATGTATGTAAGGAGAGCATCAGGAAGTGTCACAGAGAGACAGGGCTTATTTAAATGACCTGTGATCTTGTAGTTACTGCAGCTGTAGGTGTTCTGCTGAAGACAGCAACATATGTTTATATTCACCCTTAACTCATACAGAAGGCTGTGTTCCTTATATATTGCAGTGCTCAGGGTGTTTGACTTTGTGAAATTAAAAATATTTTTTAAAATTCTGTTTTGTCAAATATATGCATACAAGCCCATCAAACACAAATGGAACATGTTGGAAACGTTCTTTTTAGTCCAACAAAATGTAGTATTGGTTAAGGTGGTGGTGGGGGAAGAGTTGTTTTCCCCTGTGGTATTTTAATCTAAAAAACCTTTCCTGAGATAGAGGCAAGGAGGAAAACGGTGCCATCATACCTTTCTGCAGTAGCTCATGGTGGCCTGAGTGTCTGCGTGTGTTTTAAAAAGTTGTGCCAGTGCAATAAGAAATAATAAGAATAAACCAAGACTTCAGCTTATTTTATTCTGATGACTTTGTTCTTACTGACTGAAGGCAGTTAAAGTGTTACGTGATGTTTTTGTTTATGCAGAATTGTTCAAGAGCGAGTTGTAGTGAAGTAGGTAGGAATGCCACTCTTTCTCCTTGTTCCATGAGTTGTGGATGAGCAGGTGCTTTTCCAACTGAGATGGTGTGGAATCAGGCCATGTGCTGACTGCACGTGATTTAGTACCGAGCAAGGACCTGGTCAGTCTGTGAGCTGTCCAAATTAAACTAAGCTCACTAGAGTCATTAGTTCTTCAGTGTGTTTTGATATCTGAAATCCTCAAACTGAAAAAATATTTCTCTTTCATGTGGCAAAGGATGCTTTGGATTCACAAACGTGAAATAACTTTTGTGAGACATAGTACTTGAAGTAAGGATTTGGGGAGTTAGATGCTGAACAAAATGATTTAGAAGTAATTCAATATACACATCTGTTATCCCACCCTTTTTCTGTCCTCCTACTCTTCTCTGCTGCTCCTGCAGTGATCTGGCTCCGGGGTTGATATCGCAGCACTACAGCTGTATTTGTTGATCTGATGCTCAGCAACTTTGGGGAACCGCCAGAAAAAAAGTGAGGTGGATCTTCCTGTTGAGTTGAATGACCTTCTGGCTGAAATCTAGGGTACCCAGTATGTGCTAGTAGAGATTTTTGGTTCCTTTTAATGGTGTATGAGTGAATCCTTTGTGAAACAAAGTTAAAGGAACTTTCTTTTCCAATATAATGATAGATTAGTAATCATGGCTGAGAAAACACTTGTTTAGTGTGTTCTGAACATCTGACCCAAAGGCACAACTACCTATACAGTCTCTTCTGAGTGCTAAGGTGGTCTGTCCTTCTTGTAACTTTTTCTTGAAAGTTTTTTTTTTTGTATACCAGAGAATATATATTTTATTTACTTGTAAACTGTGAAATAGTTCTAACTGCAGACGAGATTAAATTAATATTGGCTTTTTATATCAATTTTCAAAGGCTAAGGAGCAGAAAGACACATCAGCAAGTTGCAATGAGTTGTGTTCTTTAATGGTATCTGAATATATAGGTCACTAATAAAAGTTCAGATAATTTAGAAGATTGCAATTATTAATTATAATTAAAATTCTAATGAGTTATGTTTTATATCTGCAAGTCAAGGAACAGGATAATCTGAAATACTTTGTTCGATGGTGAGGATCCTGTTTTCAGAGCCTAGTGCAGTAATTATGCATTGCTTAGCTCATTGGTGGGTATCCTACTGATATTTTTAAAAATAGATTAAAGTTGCTTGCATTACAGATTTGCAGAAAGAGCTGACTGCATTGATCCTTGTGAGAGGATTAAAAAGTGCACCAAAAATTTGTGGGATTGGATCATCTCTGCCAAGTCTCTAGGTTGATTATAGGTTGGATTGAAGGGGCAGACCTCTTGTGAGGTTGACCTTCAGAAAAGGATATGAAGAACGAAGTAGGACAACACATAAATTATTACAGACTGACTTAAAGTTGGCATAGCTGGTAGATATAGAAAGCAATGTAACGTTAGAACAAGTGTGAAACAGGGCCTCTGGGTTTTATTCCAGATTCTTACTAAGTGGCTGGGTAATTACTCATCTCTCTGGGTCTCCTTCTGCCCATCTGGTAACGTACCTAGCTGCCAAAACTGTTGTAAGGCTTTAAGTAAAGGTGAACTGGAAAGCAAAGCAGTTGGTGTGTGCCCTTTGGTGTTCTTCTGTGATGTGTAGCCATGCCTATGATATCTTCTTCCCCCAGCTCTACAGGCTTCTTACATCAAGTACGCGTGCTATTAGAAAAGAAGGTTAGAAATATTTCACCAATTGCACATATGAACTGCCTGGTAGTGAATGAAAGAGCAACAGCTGCCAAGGTTAAAATTTGGTAAACTTGCCAAATGTTAGATTACTCAAGAGTGAGGAGAAGTTGAGGAAGGTTTTATCAATGTAGACCACGCTGGAAGAAGAGGACTTTCATGTGCAAGGTGAGAGAAAGAACTTAGACTTGTGTAGGAAAATGTTTTAGGACTTTTGGGAGATTGCTGGAGAAGGTAACGCTTCTCTTTTCTGTCTCATCTCCTCCAAAGTGTGTGACAAATTACAGTGGCTGGGCTGTGTCAAAAACTGATGTTATGAAATCTGTGAGGCTTTGGCAAGGATTCTTGACAAATGAAAGGGAGGAGAGAGCTTGTTTGTGGGAAGCGTGAGGTGTATGTTATTGTCACTTAGCAAGAGGAAAGTGTAGATTTGGTGACTTCCACCTTAGAGCAACAGCTGCGTGGCACTTGCGGTACAGCAGGATGGTGTTTTAGTCTCTGGGGTGTGAGTAGCTTGGTCTCCTTGCACTTGCCTATATGCATCACCTAGTCACAGCGCTAATTGATCTGGCTGTGTCAGTTTGGATTGAGAATGCCCTGTTTTGCTTTAGCTAACAATAGGCTAATTATTTTGTTAAACAGCTTTGGCTGGGTTATAATGAAGGATATACTGACTTGCACAAGATAATTGCAGTTATGAATTAAAGATGTCTTGTCTTGATTTGTTTGTTTGTGTGGATACGCTCTTACTGCTGCTTATAAGCCCAATACAGAACTTGGATTACAAGGGCTTTTGGGATCAATATTTGTGTAAAGAAAAAAATCCTGACAAAATACAGGGTTCTTTATGGGTTGTAGCCAAGCCTCGTTTTCACTGCAGTTTTCCTCTGAACGAAGTCATATATAATTAATTAGGCAAAGAGTGTTTATTGAGAAACAAATACACAGGGATAGAGTCAGATGTGTGTGTGTGCGTTGATGGCTGTAAGTAAAGTGGAAATACTGTCTTATTAAATGCAAAGCCTCGTGTTCACAGTGAGGTTGTGTGCAGCTTATATTTAGCCAAGTAGCCTTAATTAGCTCTGCTTATTGGGAGTAATGTGGCCACAATATGAATTAATAGGAAGAGACCGTGAAGATGATGGGGGATCTGCTCTGTGTAGCTTTGTTTTGTGAGCTGCCTCCTGTGCCATTTTGCCTAGAATGTACGTCTTTATTTCTAATAACATCAACTGACTCTGAAGCTAAAATACCTCACCGTGTTCTATTTGGATATTGGACTTCTGTAAAGCTAAATTAAAACATTTCTTAGTGCAGAGGAGCATGCAGCTCTTTGTCTTTTTCCAGATTTTTCTCTTCAGCAACAAATCATCATGTCTTGCTCTTTAACTTCCAAACTGAAAATCCAAGTGCTTATATGGTTCTTTTTTGTTTTGTTTTGCTTTTCAGATTGTTTCAAGAAAAAATCCAGAGGATGTCCAGGAGGTAACAATTTAAACTTGTGCAAATGTGTTTGTGTATCACGCTATGTCTTTTGAAGCATCTTTGATGTAATTTAGCAATTTCTGTGTTTTGTAGTTGTAATTGAGTAAACAGTTTTTTGTATGTTTCCGTTTGTCTTCCCCTTTCATAGTTGAAAACAGTAGCTGGAGTAACATGTTGCAATTCTGCCCTCAGTGATGGAATCGTGACTTGAAACAAAGTCTTAGGGAGTAAAATGTCTTTTGATGACAAAACTGCTTTGATAACTTTGCAAGCTCTTTTCTCAGGTCTGGAATTGGCAAATTGATAGTTACTTAACTCCTACTGGTAAAATTACAGATCAGTCCACAATCCAAGTCTTAGGTCTCAGCTGTAGGTACTCTTTTCCTCTTTAACCAATACTTCACTGAAAAGCCTACATCATTACTGTCTATTAGTGAGGAGAGAAAATGGAGGAGCATAGCAGTAGTTGAGAGAGATTAGACTGCAAGTCATATATTATGCCTCTCTGAGCCTTCCTCAGGCTCCTTAAGTATTTTCCAGTGATATACTTTGATAAAATTGCTTAAAATTGCTTACTCTCTGCCTCTTCCAAAAGGCTCTGAGTAAGGGTCTGCTGTATTCTTGTGCCTCTTTAACACCTCAAAAGACTGTCAGAAACCATTGTATTGAGACCAACAAACGTGTGTGTGGTGTGGGCTGTGGGTTTAGAGTATTTTTTTTTTTGGTGTTTGTTTTTCTTTTTTTAGATTAAAGTCTTCTTTTTTCCTTCTTGATTTCTTCTGGACTAATGACTTGACATTGATACTGTTGTACTACGTACGTGCAAAATCTTCCTTGAAAAGCACAGCCTTATGGCTTTTCAGACATTGTGTAATATATGCGTATGTTCAATTTCTGGTGCAGTCTCTTACTACAGTTGAGGAGAACCTGGATAGTTGATGAAAGAAGAGCCCATAAATGAATTCATTGCATCTCTGTGTGGTCAAACATGAGTTACTGATTAGTGGCTTGGCAGAGGTGAGAATTGGCTAATGCACCTAACACCCCTTTGTTGCATCCTTCTTTGAAATCTTCAGAATTAGACAAACATGAGCATTCATGCTTTTTGCATTTTTTTTTAAATCTCTGTAAGATTAAAATAGCCTATCAGAATCAGAGATGATCATGGAACTAGTTCTAGAATTGTATTACTGTAGTTTGTAGCTTGATATTCACCTTTTCCCGGGAGACTCCTGAATTGAACCTACTCATGAGCACATTCTACCATTACCTTAATCTTCATTTGTGGGAAAAACACTTTATAGGAGCTGTTGATGAGCCATTCATCAGAAAAATATATTGTAAGTGTCTGTCAGCTAGAGTATTGCATGAATACATGTTAAGTAGCTCTGAGACAATAGCAAAGCCATATCTTTTAGTCATTGCTTTTGTCTTTGGCCTATAGGTTAGCCATACAGGATTCCACAAACTCTAGTCCACCTGGAGACATAAATGTGCTGTGAACTTGTTGCTGATTGCCCTTTTCTAGCCTTCATTGTATCACACTAATTATTTTGCATGTGATAGCATGTTAGCTGTGGTGTGATTCTGTTATAAGCAAGTATCTGAAAGTACCTGGTTATAAACATGAATATCCTAGGTGGAAGCTGCTGTGAGGGTGGGTTGTAGTCAGCAAACCATGTATGCTGGGAGCTTTTCTGTTATCGTGGCTTCCTGTGATAGAAAAAGAAGTATGGGCAGGTGTTGAAAGAAGAAGAATATGCTTCTAACCTGTTCCCACTGAAAAGAAATTTACTTAGGTTTTCCAGAAGGCTCAATTACAAATTCAATAGACAAGATGTGATGTCAATAGATCCATTACATTAGCACAACTGTACACAGGGCTGTGTGCTGTGACCTCAACTCTACTTGCCAGTTTTCTGTCACCTGTTTTGACTGCCCTTTGGGATACAAGCCTTTAATACAGCACCTGCCCCACTGCAGCCCACTACGATTCAAGAAAATCCCAGCTGTTGTTGCTGGGACAGAAGGGAGATAACCTCATAAGGGCTTTCTTCTCAAAAGGATGAAAGAAGTTCAGTGAAGTTGTGTCTGGAGGAGTTATTAGCTAAATACAGAGAGCTTCGCGGACGTAACGTTAATTTCCTTGCTCCTGGGACTGATGGTGGGAATGTGGCACGTGAGGCGATTGTAGCTAGGGTAGTCTTGAGTTGGTTTGTTTTTTCTCTTGCTCATTTGTGCAGGAGAAAGGTTGATCACTGTGGGCTGGATGAGCTGTATGAGTTAATAGGGACCTACTGGCTCTAGCAATGACAAGCACCTTATTTGATTACAAGTCTAACATAAGTTGTATGATATATTCACTGTGCTTCACTTGGCCTCAAAGTACGATGTGTTCTTTGTCCAAATCTGATTTCTAAGGACTATGTTAGCGTGGGAACTTTACTGAGCTGCGTGCATGCAAAGGCATGGTTTCCATGAGCTTGTGAAAGGTTTTAGGATGACCGTGACTGCTTTTGCTATGCAAGCTACTATATTTATTTCTAAATATTTACATTTATTTTTTTCCCCTCTTGGCTATTGGGTGATCACTTGCAACAGTAAAAAGTGATGCTTTTTTAGTGGAACAGAATCTTACTTTCTGGCTTTTCATGTTTTCTTCAAGTACTGACAATACAGCATGTTAAGGTTTCCAGACTATACTGTCTTAAGCAATTTTATATTCTATATGCACACTGCTCAAGAAATGCTAATCACCCACTTTCTGAATATCAGATTAGATGGAAGTAGAGCATTGAAAAATTGTTTCTGATAGTAAAATGCCTAATTGGCCTTCTTGAGAGATCCTGATTTTTCTTTCCTTGTCTGTGGAACTGCACCAAGTACTAGCTGTAGTTGAGTCCTGGAAATGTGTGCTCAATAGGTGGGGCTGAATCAGGACTGCTGGTTTCAGTATAGCTAAGTTTTTAAGGTGGATAGTGTTGTCATATTAAAGCTTTGCATATCTGCTGTTAACAGTCCTGTTACCTTACATCTGCATTGTTTTGTAGGTAGGACTTGCAACTCGCATCTGCTGAAACTTAGAAGGCATCTGACCCTAGTGTTTAAAAACAACCAACCAACTTCCAGAACTCTAACAAAACAACAATAAAACTCCCTCTAAAATTAAACCTTTTACTTAGCTGTAAATCTAGTTTGCTTGAAAAAAGTAGATTTTCAATTTTGATCGCTTATGAGAAGGCAACGGGTTAAATCAGTCAGAATTATTTGGAATCTTATAAATTGTGGTTAGTTGTATTAAGCTTATTGAGACCTTTGACTGATGGAACACTGGAACTGCTGAATGCATTGCAGTCTCTCTCTCTTTTGTTTCTTCCCCCTCTTCTACTTTAATCACTTTACATTATTGTTGAGGTTTATTATGATGGCTTAGTGAGTCTGACCAAAAATGAGTCCTAGATATAAAATGTCAAAGTTACTCTTTGTCATCCTGATAGCAAACCTGTTAGCAGCCAAGTGTAAATTTTGTTGTTCAGTTCTTTCTTCTTTGAATGGAAAGAATAAAAGAATGGGGTGGGAGAAGGATAAGGTAGATACCTGGCTGGGAGATGACTACTCCTTTTTGAAAGGATGGATCAGGAAAAGCCGTGCTCTCCCTGCTTTCTTGAAGTTGGAGATTCTGTCTAGTTNAGGATGGATCAGGAAAAGTCGGTGTAATGATCCCGTGCTCTCCCTGCTTTCCTGAAGTTGGAGATTCTGTCTAGTTTACAAAATGAACATACTCAATTTTTGGTCAGGGTTATTAGCGACAAACCATTTAAAATGTGGGTTTGCATTTACACCTGATCAGCATTTTACATAAACAAATTATGAGCTGTTTTGTAGTCCTGGGTGCTTAATGTGCTGTCCTTAATCCCTTACTTGTTTTGTTTTCTTTTCCTTTGTTTGCTCTTCTGCTGTTGTGTCTCTTCCCCCATACCTGCAGCTGTGCTGAGCAGAGCATGCTGTTGAGCATTGGATAGTGCAACCCTACTACTCAGTGGTTTTTCCTCTTACTGGTTCCCTGCGTAGCTCTGGATCTCGATGTGACTCAAACCATTCTGCCTTTGCCCTCTTCAGTTTCCTTCTTTCAGCCTTCCCTTACTGTTTTTTTTTTTTTTTTCTATGCACTTTAGTCTTGTTAGCCAAAGTGGGGGTTGAGGACAGATAATCAACTTTATTTATTTATCTTTAAATGGTTGTTGGCAGTTCAGATTGTATATTTTTATTAAACATATTTTGCTGAAGGTAACGGTCTGGTTTCTTAAAGAAATGTATTTGTGGAGTGATGCAATATGAACAATGAACCTCATTAATATGTCTTTCCCTTTTCTCTACTTCAGATAGTTGTTTGGAAGAGATACAGTGACTTTAAGAAACTGCACAAAGATCTCTGGCAAATTCATAAAAACCTATGCAGACAGACAGAACTCTTTCCACCTTTTGCCAAAGCGATAGTATTTGGTAAGCATAATTTTGTCCTGACTTGCTAAAATTCTTTGATAACTCAATATCTATAAATACATTATGTCTTTGCTTCCATATGTGAGATATTAACTCAAATATTTATTGATGTATATGTTCTGTATCCTAACAGCGTATATTCCCTTGTTTTCAGGAGCATAAAGTCTGTATTAGTTTTGTGAACAGCACTTGAACAACAAAGAAAGGTTTTCATGTATGAACTCTCTGTGACTTTTAGTGGTGAGTTAAAGTGGTTGTTGAAGAAAATAATTTTTTATTTTAGCAATTTGATTGTAATTATCAATTTTTATCTAGCTGAGCTTTTTGAGATCAGTTTTACATACAGCGGTTAACTATTTCACCACAACAATCTCTAAGAAGATTGTGACCCACCATGAGAAATACACGGCAAACAAAAAGTAATTAGCTCTTAAAAGCCAAAGGCCTTAGCTTAATCCTGATGGATAATGTCATCATGAATGAGTAATAGGTGAGGTGGATCTTAAAACATCTGTTCTTTGTGTTCAGCCCAAAGTGTTGCTGTTTTTTTTTTGCTGTGCAAATACCAGACAACATCCAGTGGGTTTTTAAGTGCTTTTTAGTGTTTTTGAATGTATCCAGCATGTTTGGTGTCTTTTTCGCGTGCATCTACCATGTGCATTCTGAAGGTGTTGCTAACAGTCCAGAATGGGATCGGTGTTTTTCGGTGTGCACCTATCACGTGCTGTTGAGCCTTTTTTCCAAACATTTTACTGTGGTTTTTTTTAGGTGTCCAACAAGTCTTTGGCATTTCTTTGCGTGCACCTACCCTACGTGCTTTTTTTGGTTTGGTTTTCGGGGGGCTTTTTGGTTTCTCAAGTGCTTATGGGGGTTAGTAAGGTGTTTCCATGGCATTTAAAAGTTGTTCCAGTGTATGATTATTTTTTTTTTTAAAGTATCCAGCCTTTGTTTATGCTTTTTTCTGGTATGCATTTAATATGGTCCTTGGCATTTTTTGGCATCCATCTCCCATCTTCTCATTTTTTATTATTTTTTATTTTTCTCATAAAGCTTCTGATGTGGATTTGGGGCATTTTTTGATGTGGTTTTTGGTTCCTAAAGGCGTGGCCGTAGCATTTTTTGGGTCCAGGTTTCCCTAGGTGTTTTTTGTGCATGCATATACCATACAATTTTCTGCAGGTTTTTAAGTGTCCGGCGTGGTTAGCTTTTTCTGGCATGCATCTGCCACTTACGTTTTTGAGTATCTCTAAGGCATTTTTAAAAGGGTGCTGACAGACCAAAACGTGGTTGTTGCTTTTTGTTGTGCATCTAACGTGCTCTTTTTTGGTGTGGTTTTTGGCAGACCCTTCAGTTTTTTAAGGTGTTTTCAAGTTAAACACCATGGAAATGACTTAGTAAAAGTTGTTTTGGTTTTTTTTTCTTTTTTTCTTTTTCTCTCTTTTCATACCTACTGTGTGTGATTTGAGCATCCAGTATACATGGCATTTTTGGGAAAACCTCTATCATCTGTTGTATTTTTTTGGCAAGGTTTCTGGTGTGAACTCTGCTTTTCTTGGCCTGATTTTTGGTTCCCGAGATGTTGTCTTAGTGTTTTGGTTTTTTTCAGTGTCCAGCATTTCTAAGGTGTAGGTTTTTTCATGCATATATTGCATGATTTTCAGCAGGTTTTTAAGCATTTTTTGACATGTTCAGCATGTTTGGTGGATTTCTTTGGCATGCATTTACTGCTGCTTTGTGAGTGTTTCTGAGGTGTTGCTAGGGTGCTGCTAACTGTATTGAATGGGTTTGGTGCGGCTTTTTAGTGGGTTTTTTGGTGTTGTGGTGGTTTTTTTTTGACATGAATCTCAAACGTGCTCGTTTTTGATAGGCTTTTTTGGCAAAATTTTTTGTTTCTAAGGTGGTTTTGGGGGACTTTTTGGTTTGTGAGGTGTTTTTTGGGTTACTAGGGCATTTCCCTGGAGTTTACAAGTTGGTTTTGTGTGTTTTTTTTCTCCCTGTTTTTGTTTTGTTTCGCCTTTTTATTTATTTATTTTTTTAAATATCCAACCTGTGTTTATTTTTTTTGTATGGACACCTTGTTTGGTGTTTAATGTCCAGCATGGTTGATGTTTTTTAGCATCTACCACGTGCTCTCTTTTTTGGCAAGGTTTTTGGTGTGGATTTGGGGCATTTTTAGGTGTAGCTTTGGGTCTAGGGCATTGCTGTGATGTTAGCTCTGTCCAGGATTTCCGTTGTAGGGTTTGGTGGTTTATTTTCGTATGATGCGTGATTTTCATCGGATCTTTAGGAGTTATTCAGTGGGGGGTTTTTTTTGTGTCCAGTATATTTGGTGGTTTTTTGGCATGCATCTACCGCAGGCAATGATTGGATGTCTTACTGGGTTTTTTAGGGTTAGGTTTTTTTTTGAGCTTCCAATGTGTTTGGCACTCTTTGTGGCATGGATCTACCATGTGCTCTTTTTTGATGTGGTTTTTGGCAGGCTTTTCAGTTTCTACGGTGTTTTGGTCTGGCTTCTCAGTGTCTAAGGTTCTTTGGGGTTATTAAGGCCTTTCCATGATGTTTACACGTTGTTTCAGCGTGGTGTGTTTTTTGGTGGTGTGCTTTATTTTTATTTTTAGTTTTAGCATCCAGCCTGGGTTTTGTATGTACTGTGCATTGTGGTGTTTACTGCTCAGCCTGCTTGGCATTTTTCTGAATGCATCTACAAAGTGCATTATTTATTTATTTATTTTTTTAGTGGCAAGGTTTCTGGGGTGGGTTTTCCATGTTTTCTTGGTGTGGGCTTTGGTTCCTAAGACATTGCCACAGCATGTTTGGCACTGTTGCATTGCTGTTTTTGAGTGTTCAGCATGTGTGGTATTTTTTTTGACATGCGTCTCCCATGCATTCTTCTATTTTTGGCATGGATTTTGCACCTTTTTTTGGAATGTTTTGTTCACTTCTGAGGTGTTGCTGCAGTGTTGTTTTCCTTTGTCATACCGTTTCTAAGGTGTTTTGCATTTTAAAACATACAGCACACGGAAATTTTTTTTGGTGTGCATCTGTGATGTGCTTTTAAGTGTGTTTAGCATCCGGTATGAGATTGGCTCTCTTTTTGTTGTTTTGTTTTTGCATCCTAGTACTACGTGCTTTTTTGTGACCTTTTTTTGTGGTGTCGACCCCCCCCTCCCGTTACGTTGTAGTGATTTTACTGTTCAGTATGTTTGGTGGTTTTTTGGCAGGCATGTAGTGCGTGCTTTTGCGGGCATTTGCATGTGTTTATCATGCCTTGTGCTTGTTTACCATGTTTATTGTTGGCATATTTTTGCACTTTTTTTCCATGTGTTGTGCACATCTCAGCATCCAGCCAGTGTGTTTAGTGTGGTTTGGCATGCATCTGGTGCTGTTTTTTGCAGGTTTTTTTTGTGTGCAGCAATTTTAGCAGCTTTGGGCATGCATCTAGTGATTATTTCTCCATATTTTTGCTGTATTGCACATCCAGTGTTTGGTTTGCATTTTTTGACATGGCATTTATTGTATGCTTTTACATATTTTTTTTCCCTGTTGCTTTAGCATGTCTTACCATTCAGTATACTTTTGGTATGCCTTGACTACATGCTGCGTGGAGAAATGTGCAAAAACATTTTTAGCATTTTTGCATGTGTTTAGCACGAGCTTTTTCTGTCCTTTTGTGGACAAAGGGGCAGGTATTTTTGTGGGTTGTTGTTTTTTTTTTTTCTACATCTTTAGGTTTGTTGTTTGCTTGCTCGTACAAAAAACTTGCTTTTTATTTTGGTATTGTACATTTTGAGTGTCTTATGCTTTTTGATGTTAGGGTTTTTTTTTTTGTTATTTAGTATTACTTTGGGATAGTTGAGCCAGTCAGTTTGGAAAGTGCCAAAATTGAGTTTGTCTTGTCAGCCTTTTTTCCACCGCTTTATGTGACAGCAATCCTACTACTGCCTGAGGTTATGGTTCTGTAGCAGTGTTTGCTGGCTCTCCTTTGCTTTGAGTGCCAGAGAAACCGTATGAAACTCCCCTGGAGGCAAACCAGCCCAGAAAACACAAATTTTCCTTTTGATGTTTTAGGACCAAATATTGCTACAGACTTGTAATTTTCGCTATTTAGTATTTGGTTTTGGTGACTACTGCATGTAGGCATGGCACTGAGGTGCTTTAAAGAATATACTAACATAAACAACTTTGAACAAGTTGAATTGATGTTGGCTTATAACCCAAGTCCAAACTGCTCCTACAGCTTTGAGGGAGCCTCTGACTTAACCCCTTGTTGTGTGGACCAGCTGAGTATGATGCATGAAAGCTCAACTCTGATGCAGATTCATGGTTCTTGTCACAGAGTTGGATAAAATTTCCAGTTTAAATTGACTTTCATGTCAGCTAAATTGTATCCAACTTTTATGTTGTTTCATTTTTGCTTATTTATGAAGTTGGAAGTGGGTAAGTTTTAGTGCTGTGTCAGAATTTGTGCACTAACGGTTAAATTGAAAGTATTGTATTAATTTCACCCTGACATGATTTTTATATCAGATTTTCAGAGCAGAGTGCTTACTGAACAAGTTATTTAAAAAAATAGTATTTGCAAAACGAAATGTAATTTCAGGTAGGATTTATGGTAGCTATTCATAGGGGAGGAAGGAGGGGCAAAAAGAAAAGAAAATCAGAGTGGAAGAGAGTACAGGCTTTTAATATTTTAAGTAATTTTAAATTGCCAGAAGAGCAAATGGGCTGGTTTTACACTAGCTCTGTAAGCAAGAGAAGAATTGAGTAAAACCCCTTCTGAAAAGCATCCCTCTTCTATTGTTTTTGGTGACCAAAAGTGTCTGAAATGTACATTGAAAGAAAAGAAAAATGTACAGAAATATTCAATGTAGTTATTTAATCAAAAATAAACCAAAACAAACCACAGTACACTTGGATGAATACAGGAAAGAGGAAGCAATATAAAAATACATTTTAAATGATTGCAACATAGCTGAAAGGAACAGAAATGTGGGACTCTTCAATTTAAATTAAATCTCCATTTAAAGCATAAAATTTTACTCCTTATCCTTCCATCTCACTTCTACAAGTAATAGCTGCTGTGTATTTTATTTTAATTTAAAGCATTTTTCTTCAGATCAGTCCTAGTATTTTTTGTACTAGAGGAAAAATATAACTTTAGTAAATTTTGAGTTTTTGACAAACTTGTTTTCAGTATTGTTCAGTCAATGGTGAGCTGCAAGGTCCATTTGTATTAAGATCCTTTCTTTTCAGGCAGCTTTAATGGAGCATTTCTGCAGTATTTCTTCCCTGGGGTGACTTTGCACTAGTTGTAGCTTTTAAACTAGATACTAAGGAGCGTTGCTAGTAGTTCCTGGCAACTTGTTAATGTTGCGCAGAATCTCAAGTTCAGTGTTTCAGGAGGAGGTGTGTGGAACGGAGCAGTATTTAAAGATGATTGGGTCATGCTGCGCTCCCGTGCAGCCAGAGACGTGCCACATCTGCAGAGCTGGACAAAACTGCGTGTTTTACACCACAGCTTTTGATAATTACAATGTGCAAGTGCGTGTATTTTTATGCTGTTACAATAGAGCTACTCACACCAAAGCATGAAACTTGTGATGGCTGGGAAAAAGAAATCATGTCACTTTTTCTGCACTTCACTTGAACCTTTTCCACCGATGCTATAGAGCAAATGTAACAACCTCGAGCATGGGAGTGTAAAGTGTCCCAACAGATCCAGCTGTTAAAGCTTCTCTGAACTGTTATGTAGCAATGGTGGTACTTCTGGAAAGTGATTATTCTCCTTCCTTCGTATTCATCAGCATAATTTATTCAGTATTTTCAAACTACTTATTTGTTGGACGCTTTAAGTATTCCCATATGTTGGCTATACATGGCATTTTACCAAAATCTGGTGCATCTGTACTCAGCATTTCCTGTATCTAACAACTGTAGAAACGTACTCTAGTGTAAAACGTATTTTCCCTTTGGACAAAAGAAGCCACCCAAACCTCCAGGTACTGATAACTTGTTAGCAGTGAGTCAGAAAGACGATTCACGTTATAAAGCTCAGATAAGGATACTTTTTCCATGTGAAAATACCAAATTAAGTAGCACATTTAAGAATTACGTGTCATGTACAGTTGGAAGTCTTGTGGGAAACTAACTGGAACATGAATACAAACCTTGCTAGGTGTTTTGTTGTTCAGATCTGTGCCAGAAAAGGAATTGTGGATTCTCTTTACAGAAATTTACATTTGGTTTCCATGTATAGAAGAACTTTTGAATGCATCATTGCTGGAGGAATAGCAGAACTGTGCCAATGCATTTGTTATATGCTAAGATTGTAGTTGATGCTTCCTACAACCCTGGAAAGACATGATCCCTATAATGAGGTTTCCATGTGTCCGAGAGATGTAAAGAGTAGTGGAAATAACATCGATTTAGATGCAGGAAGACTTCCTGATAGAAATGTTTGAAGAGTTAGCTGGGTGTCTGTTGTGGTTTGGGCTGGACTGGCCCTTTAAACATGATTAAGAAGGATGATAATGAAAGTGTTGAGCAATATGAGATTGCTTGAAAGTATGAAAAAAGGGAGAAGAGGAAGTTAGGGAGAGTTGGCTGGAAATGGAACTGACAGCAAGATGCCAGACAGTCTGTGACCAAACAAGTATTGAATCATGTTCTTCCTTCCCCGTGAGTCCTCTAGTTCTATAAGTGGTTGTTCTGATAGTGTATCTGATGCTGATGAGCTGGAAAATGTGACAATGACTAATGTTGCAATGGCTCTGTTCAAACTTGTTTTATTTTATATTTTATTTTATTTTTAGCTCAGCTTCCTAAGAAAATAAGGCTTCTGTAATTGTGCCGTCAGAAAGTCAAACCTCTTACTCACATGGCTGATATGAGCCGAATTTAAGACGGAAGGTGGTTGCGAATGTGATTATATTTCTGCAAAGCCTGTGAAGCAGCAGCTGAATGAGAAGGGAGCATGTGCTGTGGTGCTACCAAGGGCCAGGCAGGCTCGGCTCACACCCATGGGTTTGCAGCTGCCAGGACAGTCGGTGAACGTGCACTGGTCAGCCTGGCTCTGCTGGTCTTGACATGTCTTGTCAGGTGCCCGTTGGAAGATTGAAAAGATGAGGAAAATTAGTTTTTATTGGGTTTGATGGAATAGATCAGGGGGAGAAAGAACTCTGGGAAACCAGGGAAAAATGTCTCAAAGAATTACTTGCTTGCAAAAGGTACCTGTTTCTGGCATTGTTTGGTGTTTACTTCTTTGCAATTGATTTTTTGTTTCATTAATACAGTGTTCATGTTATTGTAGATTCATTTAACTGGCATACGCTGCTGGGCTTTACTGGGGGAAGCTGGTTTTTCATGATGTCCTGTTTTGCGTAGAATGAAGCAAAAGCCCAAACACAGCACCAGCATGGCTCTGAAAACTTAGTTTGATGAGCAGTTTAATAGAGCCCGATTTCAGTTTTGCCACTCCACATGGTAGCATTGCCTTTGCCTTCTTTCTGCTTGCTTGTTGCTTGCTCTTTTGTATGGGTGCTAAACTTTGTACAGTTGAAAGGGTAGGGTGGACAAGTCACAGAACTGATCCAGCTGAAAATTAGCCCAACAAAGTCTTTCCTTTCCCTTTGTGGAAAAATAACCCCCAAAAGCTTTGTTTGTAATCTTGTGAGTATGTGTGTGTCTTTCTAGTTTTATTTTCTTTTTTCTGGTACCACATAGGCAGGAGCTATTTACTTGAAGAATTTCTGGAAAGAATCCTGCTTTGATACTTTCTTCTGGGATTATTTTTTTGCTTGCTCTGAGTATAAATGAATTCTGCTTCTGTATTCAATGTATCTTTTGTCCTCTTCAAAGGTTAATGCCACAGAGCTGTCACAGGTGGTTCTTATTTTTCTGGTCATGCTGTTTTAGCAACGCTGTTTCTTGAACTTGTCTTCCCAGTCCTTTTTTCCCCTCTGTATAGCTGTTCCACTATCTGTTCCGTTCTCCTCCAATTATTACTGTTAACCTCTACCCTTTTCCTTTTATAAACTTGTCACTATTTCAACAACAAAGTGATGTTGATATGAAAAGCTAAAATAAGTTGTGTGCAATTGTGAAGAATGTGAATTTAAAGGTAGCAATCCAAGGGTTCTTCCTCCTGAGAAGCAAATCTCTCAGGTGAACTGTGGGATTGTTTTTTAAATATGTTTGTTCTAATTGAAGTGTCTTGGGTGCTGGGTAGGGAAAAGGGAAGGATCATGCATTTTGATAAATGAGCTGCTTTCCAGCTCTGTTTACCTCTTGAATCTAAGAGGAGATGAAGCTTTGTCTGCATGGAGCTACTTCAGAGGAAAGCTTCAGTGCCTGATAGGAGGGCTTCACCATATCCCCTACACTCTGTCTCCGTCATAAATGGCACCTTGGAATTGATGACCTGTTTGGGGGCTTTTAGCAATACTTCGTTTACTACTTGCTCATATTGTTCTTGAGAATACGTGAAGAATGCTCAGCTCCTTACAGGATTTGGGCCGTAATCACGGCTGGCACTGACTGGCATATTGTCAAATTGTGCATGTATCGTTTATTGTTAGATAACACTGGACATCCGTTAGTGTCTCTTGGCTAATCAAGAGTGTTGCCTCACATATTCTTACGATGAGAAGGCGAAGAATTCTTGTCGTAGCTGCCAGCTTTCATCATCCGAGTGGATTGCAGAAGATGGGACTAGGGACAATTGAGAACAGGAAGTTTGAAGGTTTGCGATGTTTTCCTGAAGCATTGGAATGACTTTTGTAGACTCGGGGCATTGTCTCCAGAAGGTTGTTTTTGTGTTGGTTTGTTTTATTTGTTTGCTTTGGTCTTTTTAGTTTCTTTTTTTCCCCCATGGTGGTTATTATGGCAGAATAAATATGTAGTTGTTTCTAAAACTGTCACTCCGTGTCTCTTCCAGGGCGATTTGATGAAACGGTGATTGAAGAAAGAAGGCAATGTGCTGAAGATCTGCTGCAGTTTTCTGCTAATATCCCTGCTCTCTATAACAGCAAACAGCTTGAAGAGTTTTTTAAGGTTTGTTAGTATTTGCAGAAGTGTTTGTATTTTAGTAATATGAATAAAGTGATTCTGATTTACTTTATAAACCGTGGAGTGACAGTGAGCTGATCTGACATGCTCTATGAAGTGACTCCAGGAATGTGGCTTTAAAAAAACCTAACCTATGCCACACCTCTACAAGGTGGAAAGTTTTACAGGAACTTCAGATAAAGGGATTTGGAATTTTTGTTTCTTGAATGTGCAAAACCTGTGATGTTAAATACAGGTGTTCACTGGGGTAGTAATAAAAATATTGTCGTGTTTGTATATTTTACGTAGGTGTTTATAATTTCAAATCAGAGGAAGAAAGACTGTCTAGACTTGTTTTCTTACGGCCTGTTGGGGATTCAGGTCCATGACAACAAATGAGTTTTGTATCTAATCAGAAGTGCTGCATGTACAGTGTTGTGAGAACCACTCTCCAAAATATAGTTTAGGACAATATGATCATGCAGGCTTCGGCTTTATTTCATCTGAAGCAGTTTGTTTTCATTAGTTCCTTCAAACCTCTTTGTTTTCGGTAGCTTAGTTAGCTTAGTGCAACATGGTAGTATCTGTGGAATTAAGGAAATGCTCAAGTGGCTGAAATGAACTCAAGTGTATGAATGTGTTAAGTATATTAAAATGATATACGCGCATAAGCAAAATTACAGCAACAGACAAAAATCCAAACTTGTTTTTATGAGGCAGTTATTACACAGCCCTTTAAAATACTTAAGATAGTTTTCTTTAAACTTTGGTGGCAGCAATGAATGTGAATGTTAGAATATTTCACTTTTCAGTTTATTTGCATCTGCACTTTTTCAGTTTCTTGGAAATATTTCTGTTCTGTGGTTTTGCATATTCCTTCAGAGCTCTTTTCCTCTCCTTTGCTAAATGAATGCATTAGTTTTAGTCTTCCAATGGACCTTTTCTGGCTTTGTAAGACAATGACTCAATATAGAAGGCATTGATTTTTATAATAGTAAGTAAGTAGGTCCACAAGGGGAGTTATGGAAGTGTAATGATTTAGGCTCATTTCTTAGCTGACATTGTGTTATGTTTTCTTGTAAGGAACTCTTAAGTTTTGATCGGTCACCAGCTCAGCCAGTGCCTTTCAGCTCTGCTCACGGTGGGGTTTGTTTCTTTTCAGATTTTTGTGCAAATAGCCGGAGAGATAAACTTGGACATTGAAGTCCTAGCAACAATCGAAGGGACTGCTGTGTATATCTGTGCTCTATTGACTCCAGCAAAATGGTCTGGCTGGTATGAAAATGTGCTGGGCTGGTTCAAGACGAGTTAGCTATGCCCATTTGTAATACTGTCTTGGAAATGGTGCAGTTTCTAAAAAAATTGCCTGGAAAGTGTGCACCTGAGATGCAAAGCAGTAAAAAAAAGAAAACCCAAACAAACCCACAAAACAACAACAAACAAAACACATAGGTGGTTTCTCATGCAATTAATTGTTCCTGTTGTTACTTCACTTACCTCTGATTCCTTCCAAGATTGGGAGGGAGTAATGTTGTCCTTCTCTGCTGGCCCTGGCCTATCTTCCCTGTTTGTCCAGTCTTGACTCTGACTGAGCTCAAGATAGTGGGTCATTGGTGGGACGTTATTCTGATGAATAAACACTCGTGCGTGAGGGATCTGCTGAGCCTGGGAATGCCACTGAAGGGTACAGACTGTGTGTACCACAAGAGAGCAGGAGCATTGCTGTTTTCCCTCTGTTGAAGTCTGGGTTTTGCAGGCAGACCTGCTGTAGCAGGACTCTTGTTAGGCACCACAGAAGCTGTTAGACACCTAGACAGTTTGTGGCAACCAAATATGGCCTAACCAAAAGCCCTTGTTTAATTTTGCAGGCTTATCTAGTTTAAGTAAATGCATTAACTCTAAAGTAATGGAACATTCACTGGTTAGGAAATTTAAACTGTCACTGCTATATAATGAGACTTTCCACGGAGCACAGCACCTAAGTAATTCCTTTCTCTCTTTCTTTCCAGGGTGGAGAGGTACACGATGGGTCTGAACTGATTGGTCCTGTTGAGCCTCTGTCTGACTCTCTTACTGACAACCTCTCTGACTGCAGCTCTGAAGGTTTGCTGTCTTTTCTCATGTAATTTTGTAGCATGGTCTGTTTTAAAACAGCACATAAATGTCACGTGCTGCATTTGTTAGGAGCACTGGCCTCCAGTTTCTATTTGTTTGTTACAAAAGAAATGCAGGAACTGGGATTAACAAAAGAGAACTTGGACTCAGCACGTCACTACTGGGAGTTTACTTCCAACAGGAAGTTTTCTAGGAGTTTTAGTGCATTCTAGAAGTCCTAGTGTTCTTTCGCTCAAAAAGAACTGCTTTTGGTGCTAGCTGTACTGAGCCTCAAACTGTAAAAATTTGCAGAGAGCTTAAAAACCATTTTGAGGTTGATTAATAAATACAAAGATGACTGCCTGAATTTGCCTAGAGTATGAAAAATAGGTCTAAGATTTGAATTGCCCCATTCATTTCAGAGGGTTCTCATTCAACTGTTTGTGCTATGGGTGTCACTATGCTTTCAGTGAGCAGAAGAGAGTTGGTATGATATCTTAAAAGTTTAAGTATGTCTTCTGGATTTTCTGGATTGAATGTATGGGAGTGGTGAGTGTTAAAGCCCACTGTGGGACTCAGGGAGATAAATTGTTTTAAGTCTCTTACAAAAAAATGCCAGAATTTTTCTTTTTCATGAGAAGATCTCCCTATTCTTGAAAGTCTGCGAAGCTGCGCGTTAGAGCCAGTGTGGGCAGCGGTCAACTGAAAACTGGAAATCCCTCCCTTAACTTGATGATGTTTTCTGGTTGTGCTCTGTCAATGGAGCACGTGTCCCTTTTCCGAAGTTTGCATTTCCTTAACATGATTTAAAAGAGGCACATGGATGACTTGGATACCGTATGTAGAATAATGTTAGTTGTTCTTCACTTGCGCTAAATATCGGTATGGCTGTAAGGTAGGGTCAGTCAGCCCAATAAATAAATAAAAAATACTGTGCTGGGGCTTCTTGGCAGCCTCTGGAGGCTGATGTAGCATAAGCATCTCTGTGTGTAATCATTTGCCGAGTACCAAGTAATATTTTAGATATTTATGTATTTCTGAGTTATGCTTGGGTCCTTGTGCCTTCTAAGAAAATCTTTTCCAACTGTTCAGATTTCCCTTTGGAACTGTTTTATACTCATGTATAAATGCACATTATTATACAAATACTTACTAAGCTGATTTGGGAGGTTGGGTTGATTTGTTTTTTTTTTTTGGTAATTTTTTTTTTTTTTAAACTAAATTTCCTCTGGTCTCTTTCTGGCATAGAACTTGGTAAAAACCTCTGCTTGAGTAACAAGAACTGCTTGTGCTTTCTAATAGTGCTTTCTTGGTTTATTTTTGTTTGAGGTTGTATGACTTGCCATCGAGATCTCTCAATGGCATTAACGTTGTGCTTAGTTATATAATATACTCTACGTGTGCAGTGAGTTTTGCATTTTATTTTGTAGTATCTTCTGTGATGTTAATGAGCTAACACCCCCACAATATTTCATTCTGTGAAGGGCTGGTTAATTGCAGACCATAGTTATCATAGATACTGGTTATTATTTTTAAAGGGTCACTAATTCTGTGAAATTTAACATTCCAGATTCTGACAATGCACCCATTTTACATTGTGCCTTATAAAAGAAAAAGTGCTTCATGTTTCTATTCTTTATTGACAAGGCCCTCATTTTTAGAAGAAAACCACTTCCTTTATATGAGATAAAATATTTAAAAGAAAAAAAATGCTGTAAAGTAGAAAAACTCTTTGATGCTCCTTTTCTGAATTGGCTGGAGTGCTTTTAGGGGATACTTGCACCAACTATGAACACAGGATTTCCAGATGCTGAATATGACTTTTGTGAAGTCACATTTTTTAGAAACCTGTGTGCTTCCAGCTCATATTTTCTTACGTTTGAAACAAAATTGTGGGAAAGGGGGAGACTAGGGAGAGAAGGAAACACCTGTCTTTAAGTCCTCTAGATGGCAGTGGCAATACTGGACTTTGGGAGTCCTCTCCCTGCCTCTCCTTAGGGCACCCAGCCTGTGTCTATTTTTTCCCAGTCTGATTATCCCAGTTAACTGTGACTACTTCACTGTGTTAGCTTTTGTGAACATTCGAGAGCCTCCATGTGGGTGCTGCTCCTTCAAGCTGTTGTACTGAGAAACAGAAAACCTGTTCCTGAACAGGTGCTGGTGTTTGCTTATAAGGGTGGGTGTTTTTTTTCTCACTTGTATCTGTTCTTTTCAAAGTTCATTTTGCAGAAGGGTTGCACCTTAATGGTAGAGGATGCAAACTGATAGTAGGAGAAATGTTTTTGTACCAAAATCAGTGATCAGTATCTTGCTTGGAAAAGCAGTTTGACAATTTGTGCTTTCACAGGAACCTGCTTTTCAAGAGGTCAGGTTATTCAGGCTTTCCAATAATTTTTGGAAACTGCATTAACTCCTCATATACCTGGTGAAATTGTACAAGGCAGAGACAAGTACAGGAATTTACGTTCAGTTTCAGCATCACTGTACTCATCTAATATTCCTGACAGTCACTGGCTTCCTCTCTGGGTACATGGGATAGTGTTCAAACATCCAGCTTCTTTTCCAAAAGTCTTTCTATACCAATCACTAAATTCTATAGAGAAATTCACTGGAAAGCTCATCTGGTTTTTTTTAATTCTTTCCATTGTGTTTTACCATGTTCATGTTACCTTCCCAGAAAGAAGCATATTCAGTTCAGATTCATCCTACCCCTCAGCGTGATTGGAAGCCCCATGGCTCTTCTTCTGTGGTGCCAGACCGGGGCTCTAAACCTGACCTTAAGCAAAGTTTATTAGCCTGGGCTCTGTGCCGTGCTAGCTGTGTTCATACAGCTTCTGGTCAAGTTGTCTGCAAGAGAGGAGCAAACGTGGTTGTGTTTGGACTGTAGGGTGGGGGAGGAATTTGGGTCTGTCTGAAATCGGCTTTGATTCTGCCTGTCTGGGTGGCCAGCACACACCTCCTACAGACCCCCAGCTTTTCCATTCGTTCTCTCTATCCGCAGCCTTTGTCCATCAGTCAGCTCTGCTTCCACCTATACATCCCCTCGCTAGCAGTTTCTCTCCACTGAACCCAGTAACTTGACTCATCTAAATGTTACTTTATAAATTCTCAGTCCTCTGCACCCAAATTTGACCTTGCTGTCCCTAAATTGGGCAGGTGAGCTGCCCATTATAAACATGCTAATTAATGCATTTTCTGTCTTCTTCCAGCTGTTCTTTTGTGAGGTTGCCTTCTTTCTTGCAGGACTTGGGGCTACACAGGCAGTTTTCTTCTCTGCATGGACGTTTTGCTTTGTGTCCCTCCCCTGAAAAGATCAGGAACGTTGTCATCTGTGCACCATCCCTTCCTCTTAAGTGGTCTCC
Organism: Nycticryphes semicollaris; assembly: GCA_013400055.1. Taxonomy (NCBI): domain Eukaryota; kingdom Metazoa; phylum Chordata; class Aves; order Charadriiformes; family Rostratulidae; genus Nycticryphes; species Nycticryphes semicollaris. The sequence continues at coordinate 685,923 of VXBJ01001878.1, forward strand.
TGTCACTAACTATCACTGTCCCTTGCTTTTCAGACAAAGAGTGGCTGGTAATCTGTTCTCCTTCGTGTCTTTTTTCTCTCGCTCACATTAAAGGAACTGCTACCTTTTAGAAAATATTTCTGCCAGTGCCTTCTTACTCCGCTTCCATAAATTGTGAACTCCAGCTCTAGAGTTGCAAAATCAAAATGGAAGTTTGAGTTACTTGCCTTTGAGTCAGCTCCTTGCTACTGCCACATAGCTTTTGAAGATAAGTCCAAACACTTTACCTGATAATGTGGATAAACTCCTAACTGTCAATAATACAGAAAACAGACACCAGGTTTTAGCTCAGAATTTACTTTCTCTGTGTGTACAAACAGCTGAATGTCTTGACCTTGTTGCCTGTTTTATTGCCTCAGTGGGTACATGTGCCAAGGTGATAAAACAAACTGCTACTTGATATCCAGGTGGCACTGCCAAATTCGTGGCTCGCTCCATATGTCTCATGCAGGGTACTATTCTGGAATGACATTTGTGAGACTGAAAGCTAGCTTTTTTTTTTTCCATGGTGTGTAGGTCCCAGCTTTGAAGACTCTCCTGTTTTAAGTCTCCTTAGCTGTAAATCATCAGAGCACTGAGATAGGGATTAAAGCGCTGCTGTTACTGAAATTAGGGGAGTTGGAGTTTCAATTAGCCCGCCTGAAGCAAGCACCTTTGTTTTGTTTTTTAACCTCAGAGGCAATGAGAAATGGCAAATCTAAGATCTCTTTCACAGTTTTAATGGTGTGTTACCAAATGGATATCTCTGATAGCCGGTCAAAGAGCAGTTTCATATTATCTACTTTTACCTGTAGTAAGGTCATGCCCTTTCATTTTGATGGGAAGTGAACATCTAATCTGTGGTACAAAAGGATGTCAGAAACATTTTTGTCATTCTTGTCCTTTTCAGTTCGAAAGGATTTAAGTGGGCTTGATGATGTGACACTTACGAGCCAATCGGAATGCGGAGGTGAGATCTAGAAGTTGCTTCCATGACATTTGTGGAATTTAAATTATTAGAAAGTCATAATTACGAGTGAATGTTTTTTGTGGATGGTAACCCTTACAGAATGAAATGGTATATACGTAAAATATCTTTGTTGCCATTTATTTCCAAATAACCATGCTAAGTTGCTGTGGTTTAGTTACTGAAGGTCAGCTTGCAGTATGTATATATACTTCTGGCTTCTAGCAAATGTAAGACAAAATGTGTTAGCTCAAATTTCAGTGCAAGAGGTGTAAGCTAATTCATTTTACCACGTTAGCATTGGAAGAAGGCTACACATGGTAATGTGAGTTAATGCTGCATGATGCATAAGCTGACAGTAACTGTGTTAATTCAAATTACCAGTTTACTGTTTTGGGGATGTTTCACCTTACTGATTTAAAACAGTATGTTCTGACTTCTTGCAACAGTAATTTGGCTCTTGCTGATTGACTTTTCTAATAGTACTCACACTGAAAGCGTTAGTTTTGTAATTTCCGGGACCCCAACTGTGAGCAGGCTTTGAAAGTTTGTTGGATACTAGGTATTGGTCTCTTGATTCCCAGTATTAAAACAAAGATCAGTTGCTCTACAGAGTTTGTACCTAATTTTAAAAAACATATTTCTACAGGTACTATAAAATAATTTTTAAGACAGCTTTACATGCAGGGAATTTCTGGGCACAAAGTCTCAGGAAGCTGCATAAGGGAGAAGAAAACTAATATCTTTGGACAGGATAAAGAATTTTGAGGTTCCCAAGGGATATGAGAAATCTAGAATAACTGTTATCTTTCTGAATGTGCTTTCAGGCTTATCCAGTGACAGCGACCTGATCTCTTTGACAGTTGATGTAGACTCTCTTGCTGAGTTAGATGATGGAATGGCATCCAACCAAAGTTCTCCCAGTAGAGCTGTTGGCCTTTGCCTTGCTTCGGAACCTCCAGTACAAAGCACACTGGTACCTGAGCAGGAGTGGAGCAAACCTGAAGGAGAGAGGGAAAGCCATGGTTTGTTTACTGGAAGCTTAAAACCCAAGCAAGGCAAACAAGATTACTTGGAGAAAGCAGGCGAGTTGATAAAACTGGCCTTGAAGAAGGAGGAGGAAGAAGATTATGAAACCGCTTTAAGCTTTTACAGAAAGGGGGTTGATCTGCTCCTGGAAGGTGTTCAAGGTATGGATCTTCCCATTATGTCTGCCTTACCTTTGGTTATGTGTATTTGCTTGTGGGATTTCCTTAGGTAACATCAGCTTACTGTGTTGCAAAAGGTGATATGTATGATGGTATGATATGAATGATACAGAATGGTGTGTGCCTGGCTTCCATGTGCTTGAGAGCTGCTGCTTATATGAGATAGGGAGAGAGAAATTTTTCTCTCTAAGATAATTTCCAAGTGCCAAATATCTCGTACTTTAAAATTGTGACACAACCTTCGGCTTGCAGGTAAGTAGCAAAGTGCTCCACTTTTGCCTCTTTCCTTTTTATTACCTAGGCATTAATTAATATGTGGCACTTGCAGCACTGTTGAAACATTATTTAATTTACATGGTTAAGTGAGGATTAATTATCCCCATTTTACGCATGGGGAGAGGCAGACTCAGGTTAACTTCCCAATCACAACAGGATTAGAACTATTCTTGGCTCACAGACTCTTGTTTCTTGCACTGCACTGTTCTCCTTTTCTAGCAGAAGGATGCATACAAACTTACATGCTTGCACTGCTAGAAGAAAATAGGATGATATTTTTTTTTTTTAAAAGACTTTAGTATGTCTGTATGTCTGCAAAAGCTGTTGTTGACTGACCAGATGCAACTATATGCAAATTTTTGCAGAGTGTCCTTTCACCTTGTCAGTCAGGGAACAGTTTTTTCCCTTTCCATCTTTAGCTCTTGAGAATCTAGAGTGATAACCCCATATATTTTGCATTTTGCCCAACAAAGGCTTCTAACTATAAAGCACAGGAAAAGATTTGTTCTTTGCTGGAGTGAACTCAGGGTCTGTGTATTGTGCTTCTGTCCCACACAGATCAAATGAGGAAGATTAGAATTGTGGCTTTGTTTGATGGTATACAGCACAGATGCATTATGCTGCTCCAGATCTGAATTTAAATGCTAATGTACCAAAGCATGCACAGGCAGAAGCCTTTCCTGCTCTCAGTATGATGCACAGCAGTGGTCCAGACCCTCAGAACAGTTCTAGGAGTTAGAGTTACCTGCTGAGCTGCTTTAATGGGGCCTAGCAAAAAATAAGGGGTAGGTTACTGATAAAAACTAGAGGTGTGGGCCAAGATATGTGCATAGCTTTTGTTTAAAGTGTTTTACACTTTTTGGCAAAAGTGAATTCACTTCTTTCAAGTCCCAGTGATGTCAGTAGGGTTGTTGCTTTGCTGCTTGTTGTGGCTTTTCAATAGCATCCTATCTTTCCTTGCCTGTGTTGTCAAAATGCTTTTCATTCTTGATGTTGAATGTGCTGGCAATCCTTCTGTTGGAGAGCCAAGCTATTCTTTGCTAATTTGGTTCTTCATAGACCTGTGTGCCATTCAGTTATGGTCTTCTGAAGGATATGCTGTTTTGTCATAACTACTTCTGTCATCCTGCGATTATGTGAGGGTGGAAAGCAAATAAATCTTCATGCTCTGCTGCAAACTTACTTTGGGTAGATCCAGTTCATTTTGTGTCCTGTTCTTTTTGGACCTCCTGCAAGTTGGCAGGGAGACACCGGTGCCCTCTTTTAAAAGACAAGGCTAATTCATATGTCTTGCTAAAAATATATACCTTCTCATGATGGATGAGGACAGTAAAAAAAAAAACCCCAAAAACAATAGCAAAAGAATCACCATCTTTATCACATGTTTTAATCTATCTACTTTGTGAAGGTGGTATGTTCAGCATTGGTATGTGAATACTTACTGTATGTTGCAATAAAAAAGCCCTTTAAACTAATTACTTCAGTTATTTAAACAGCTCTGGTTATGTGTTTCACATGGATAATAATGTGCTCCTTTCAAAGAAGGATGGTGCAATTTTTACAAAACGCCTTCAGTCTTCTGCCATTGATTATTTTCAGCCTATTTTGTCTAAATAAGCCTTTTTAATATCTGCAAGTGAAATGCAGTGTTCATATATACTCACACACATATGAAGAGATGTTACCTTTCACTGTCGAAGCATTGCAGAATGTGTGCTTCTCTAGAATGGACTGGAAGTGGCTTCTGCATGGAGAGTGGTAATACATTTTTTTTGCCACGTGGTGGCACCAAGAAAATAGAAATTGACACCTAAAAATTGGAAACTGGAAATGTGACCAATGTAGCAGGGGAAAAAAGAAACACCATCTAAACACCATCTATCCTCTGTGTGTGAAACTTCTCTCAGAATCACCTCAGAAATGTAATGCCTCTATAAGCTGGTTAGATGTATCTGAAAGATAAGGGCATCTCTCTTCCCAGCTGCTCCTTTAGGCTTGGCACTTTCTTCTTCAGGCTGCCTTGGCAAAATTGTTTATGAGTAAGTTTATTACTGCAAGTTTATAGACTTGTGTTGCTTAGTTTGAAGTAGCTGGGTTCCATGAAGGCAGTCAGAGCACACTTGAGTCTGTTGTGTTCCTGACAGCTTTCTAGTTCTCTGAGCTGACGCTACTGACACTGGACGAGGCAGGTATTGCTTAGGCTTACACCAAAGAAATGTGTATCTTGACTTCATTTCCAGCTGTGTGTGCACACTCTCACCAGTAAAGTGGTGTCAGTTGTACTGTGCGAGGTGCCTACGAATTTACCTCTGCTAGTCTCTTGCAGAGTTTTAGTACTAAATCTTTTAATGTCCTATTCACAGTCCTGCCAAAAGGCCTGATCTGCATGTCACTTGGGGAGCAAACACCGGCTGTGCCCTGAGAAGCTGATGTGTACCTTGGACTCTGGGCGTCCGCTCTTTTTACAGCTCGGGCCTAGTACCTGCATTTAATATTAAACATGCTTGTCAGTGGGAAGGAGGAGAACACGTTCTTGGACTGGCAGCAGAGCCCTCGGACTATCCATTGAACTACCTGTACCTCTTGTACCTCCCTCCTTCATTTGTTCCAGAGCTCCCTCGCATGCAGTGAGAGGGAATGGCTGCCATCAATTTTTCCTCTGAATACACATTGATTCTGCTGCCCCTCTTGCATTTTCTGGGCATTGCTGTTTGCAGGATTTTGGAACTTTTGGAAGACAGGTCTGTAAGGGTTGTGTAGGATCATTAAACAATTCTCTGGGAGCTGACACCTTCTGGAATTAAAATCTTCTGCCTTTTTAAGCATACTAACTGATAGAAACTTTCACTTATAATTATAGCTGTTCCTTTGTTTTGTTAACACGTTGGAGCTCTTTGAGGTCAATGCATCGCCTCAGGCCTAGTGATGGAAAAAATGCACTCATCGATAGCAAGCCACCAACTTGTAGGCTGGAAGTTAACTGTGCTTTATGCGAAGTAGTGCTTTCCCTGACTTTGGTGTAGGGAATGGTTTATGTTAGGAAAAAATAGATCAGGAGGCTGAAATTACGGAAAGAGTTTTTTGTAATAAAGGAGGGAGCCCTGTTTGTATAAGCTGCTCCTCTTGTTCCAACTCCAGCTGTTCTCACGTTATATCCAGTCTGAGCTGTGTGATAAACACAGAGTTAACACCAATGCTTGTTGCTGGGTTTAAGTAATTTCAAGCACATGATGAAGCAAGAATGCTTCACAATATGGGCGGTCTAAATTTTTGTAGAAAAGTACAGGATCTGTTCCCTGTGGTTTAGGAAGGAAACGTGTTCATTGCTGGTCTGTTACATACAAGGCTCCATGTTACGCATTAACATCTGAAGGGAGATGATCCATTTACCCCAGCTGGGGTGTTTGTTTTCACATGTGTAGCAGCTGTGGCTGGGCACAATGAGTATTTATTTGGTTTAGGGGGCTGGTTCAGCTAGGCAGCATGGACCTTGTTGCATGAAGTTATGTGGTGCCTCTTAAGCCACGGTTTATCGGCCACAAGCTGTTTTCTAGGTATCTGTCTCTTGCATTAGGTATCAACAACTTCTAGATAAGCTGGTAGTGTCTTTGAAAGTGGGCTGCGAATGTCAGTTTTGCATTGCTCTGTGCTATTTTAATGTTTATCCAGTAAACAGAGCTGGAACAAAAATTACACAAATTACTGGAACCTTGCTAAAACGACTTTGACTTTTAACCCAGAAATGCATATACAATGAAATGCTGGGAATACTTTGGACAACTAGATGATATTTTTGGATATACTGAAAACAAACCAACTTGTGTCTAATTACTGGGATTATGATGGGCTATGATTTGAACTTGTGATGGAGCCAGGGATGCAAACAGGAGCATGCCTGACAGAATGCCAACAAGACGGTGCTTTATGAAAAGGGGAAGAGGAGCCATGGCTGTTTCAGGAGCGTGTTTCTGGCTTCCAGAGTGAAAAGCACCTTTGCTTTTGAAGTTGAATGGTACTTACGAAGACAGTTTCTGTTATAACATAGTAGCTATTTTGAGTTCCTTTCACTTGCTAGGTCCTCTGAGTAGTGTTTTTCATTGAGAGTAACTATCTCTTAAGTTTCTGAGCTACCTAGCAGTTGTGCCTGACAGGAGCAATGTCTTTGAGGAAACAGCAGAGCTGTTTTCTGAGAAGATGCATTGAGGTGTGAGCTGATGTCTGCAGGGAAACCTGAATTGTGTTGGGCCCCACAGGGAAAGGGTAATGATGGGATGACTGATGGAACGGTAATTCTCCCATCAGATATCAGACCTCTGTGCTCTTATGGTGTATCATCACATGCCTCATTTGCTGTTGTGGCTTCACACTTCCACTGAGGCTGGAACCAGTCAGGATAAAAGCTTCCTGCCCTGATTCTGTCCAAAGGAGCTGGAGACCATCTCTGTTCCCTGCTGTTGGACAGTGAGGATGCTGTAGGACCATTTGGGTTGGGCTTTCTAAGCAACTATACAAAGCGTTCTGTCTCTCCTACTGCTTCATACAACCTTAAAATCACAGCTCCTGTTTCAGAAGGTTAGATGATTGTGAGAGGACTTGTCTATTGACAAGCAGCTAGATTAAGAGAGGACGTTAGACATATTGTGGTTTGCTTAAAAATAATGTCATCTAATGCCACTGCACTGCCAGTGATGCCATAACCCATGCTAATATGGGCTACAAGCTGTTTATAACTGAAATGGATTGGCTTCTAAGCCCATTGCAGACCATACAGAGCTTCAGAGTAGATTAGTCCTATGGGATCCGTCACCATGCAATAGATGCTGGATGGATCACTCTGGGTGATCTCATTCTATATGCAGAAGTACTGGGTTTAAACACTTCATTGTGGCAAAGCAGCAAAATACAAGATCTGCCTGGAAAGCATGGTGAAGCTGGTTAATGTGTAAATACAGCCAGATTCAGTTATGTAAAGGAATACTCAAGGCAAGGTTCCACTTAAACTGCAAGACTTCTTTGCACCAAGAGACTGATAAAGGTCTGGAGTTTAGTACCTGCTGCACAGCTTGGAGCCTTGCAATACATGGAAAAGCGATTTGTACCAAATACCTACATGCCAGCATGTAGGGCATGGTGCAGAGATGACTCTGAATGTGGTTGCTTAGCATGTGGCTGTTAAAGAATGAACAGTATGTGACAAAGTGGACCTTAAAAATCTGTCCTTTCTTCCCTCTTCTGGAGGACACAGCTAGCTGCATTGGCTTGGCGTTGATCTGACCTTTCCAAGATTTCTGAGTCTGTCCTCATAGCAGCTCTTTGCCAAGTTGCTGCTTGTGCCTGGCCTCTTTGACAGACATCTCTTCCTGCCTGCACAGCCTTTTATCTCAGCTCTTGTTAGCCAGCACTTCGCTGCAGCTAAGTGCATTAATCTTTTTTTGACTGTTGCTATGTGGGGTTTTTGCCTTCCATCAGAAGACCTAGTAGGTTTGCCACACTTCTTCCAGCACACAGTGTAGACAGAACAGACTGCTCTGGGTTACAGCGCTGCTTCTGTCCTTAGGGGAGAAAATTGAAGTCTCTGGCTGCAGAATTAAATGCCTTTGGCAGTGTAGGTGAACTGAGGCAAATTACTAGCTGGAATAGAAAAATGGCAGAGAGATGTTTAAGGGCATGATGCTGCATGATAATCAGTGCTCCGACTACTGCTCCCCACATTCTCCAGTTCTTGCATACATAGCTTCTCTCTCTGCACATCCTCCTTTTCTCTTTTCCTGTCCTCTTTCTCTCTTTTGCCTTCCATTATCTTAAAATAGCCTTTATAGCTTCTGAGGTAGGTCTACAATTGGTTTGATCTCTATGGGGCTTCCTGCTGGTTCTTCTGTTTTAGAAATTTTTAGTGGTTGCTCATGGAAAGATACCATTTCCCATAGTACTATACAAAAGTATATATGAATTATATTTAATACATAGATATGAGTACTATTAGGCCGTCAGGACTGATGAATCTCATAATTGATTTTTCATCTGTCTTTTTTTTTAATATGCAATACTTCATGCTTCAAACTACTTCGAAGGGGTATTAGGTGTCTATGTGCCTGGGTTCCCTCTGCTCTGAAACAAGGAATGTTTGTGGTTGCTAATTCTAATTTAGACTTGTCCTTTTAATTAAGAAGGAAGAGTACAGAGAACTTGGAAAATCTTTTCTTCTATTCTGTGGTGATGGCCTGTGTTAACTTCTTTCCTTGCTCTGACTGTCAATGTTCCCCTCCTGTTTCTGTGGTGCTTGTGTTGTAGGACCTGCAGCTGCTTTCACCATTTTGTTTCCTCATCTGAGCTAGGATGCCACTGCTTGTCCTTCTGGCTTGCAATGCTCACAAGAAATTTTTTTCCCCTTATGTAGTCTTACCAGAAAGTGTTCAAGAACATTTCTCACCGTGTTAAGTCTTACTTTGGTGAAATACCTTGCAGTTGAAGACTACAAGTTTTAGCAGATGGGTGGGAAGTTAAGTTTTTCCTCCCTGAAATGGTGTGTGCTCTGTGGCCATTCATTTTAGTTTTTTCCAGATAGTCACACGTACCCATGAAAAACTACCACCACTTTGTGGACATAACATGAGAGCTTCTGTTGATTAGTGTTTCTGGAAAGTTATGTTTCTTATTATCTTGAGTGTCATTGAGTTCTGCTTTACTGGTCACTCAAACACCACGCCATTCTTCTGTGTAATCCTAACTGGGGCACATATGCCAACCATTTTTTTTTTCCCAGAGAGGTGTTTTCCTAGACATTTATACCACTGATGTGTAACTTTAGGTTTTCTACAGGATGCAGAATTGGTAACTTCACAGGAAGTGTGGATCTGTAAGGGTGTCGAGCAACCTGCACTGAAGACGGTGTATAAAATGTGGACCTAATTGTTATGAGCACACTGGAAAGTTGAAAGGAGATTTCTTAGGTGTTCACTCACTGTCATTCATTTGTGCCTCAGCTTGAGAGGTTTAAATTATAAGTGGCTTTTTTTTTTTGGTTACTAGAGTACATGCTTGTCCTGAATCTTTAAAAGCAAGAAAATTTGATTCTGATAAATATAGTACATTTTAATAAATTTTGACACTCTAAAAATGTAAAAAAAAAAAAAAAGGGTGAAAAAAGGAAAAAAGCTCTCTTCAAAGTGAGTCATTCAAAACCATAATGGGCTTAACCTTGGTTTTATTTTGTAATATTTACAGGAGTTTTTTTCAGCTGCAGATTTTGGCCACCACCTCAAAGGAACTCATCGTTAATATAATATATAGCGTGCTAGAGATGATGAGCGAGCGGGCTTATTTCACAATTGCAAAGTGCCACCTGCTGCTAAAATCTATAGCATCTTTCCTTGATGCTGAAGTGTCCATCTACCTCAGCACCTGCCACATTTCACTTAAGTAATTGTTTGAAAATTAAAGGTTACCTACTTTCCTGTGAAAGTTTGTGGAGACTTGTTCCAAAATCAGCAGCTCTTCCCCTTCCTGAAATAAATTTTGGGGTTATAAAACTGTGTCCAAAGTGGTCACAAACCTGTGCTGGATCGTGAGTCGCATTGTCACTTACGGTGTGCCTGAGCTTTTGTTTGGCTAATATGGACAAAGGAGTCTGCTTCACATGATGTAAGAAGTATTTGCCCTAAGAAGAACAGAGGTCCTCTTGAACCAATTAGGCAAAAATAACAGCTGGGCTGCCCACTAATAAGGAAGGTGCTGCTAAACCTCTTTTCATTGTGAGAAGAAATAAATCTTTTAAGGCTTACTCCCTTGCATTTTTATAGAGAGCACATCTTTGAAAAATTCAGCAATCCAGCTGGGTGATATGTGCAGGAAGACTGTGAAGAAGATAAAGAAACTTTTAAAAATAAAAAATGGTATTATAGCTGTTAGATTTGGCAATTATAAATGTTTCATTGAAGATTTCAGTATTTAGAGAAAGTTTTACTGTTTAAATTGTTAAGAACATGGAGTTTGGGGTTAGCACAACAGGCAGTCTCCCACAAGTTCCTTGTAGCCTGTTCTGCAAGAGGACATTCCTTCCTGGAGCAAATCTCTTCTGATATCTTCTTACAATAAAGGCAGCCCACATGTATTTTTAGTAACTCCGAGAGAAAAGCAGGAGGATTTAGAATGTGGGGGTTACAGAAGATTGGGACAGACATCTAATGCTAACTCTTTAGCCTTGCCTTTTCTGTGGAAATATCCATACCCTGGTCAAGCAGCTCATTAGGCAGGGAGTACACTGAGGTGGTCCTGACAGACTGGCTCTTCCTGAGGAGAATCTGTAATGTCAAGTGAGGGATGATTTAGAGGTGGTCGGAGACAAAGGAAGGAGTATCTAGAATTCCTGTGTGGGTGCTATATACCATGATTTACTGAATGTGGGATACTGTATGTGTTAGTGGCAAGTGGTGACTAGAGCTATCTTTGTTTGTTAGCATCTGGTGAGGTATGCCTCTTCCCCGTGACTTCATCCTAGATCTATGGAGGAGAACAGTTAAGGACCAGAACAAGTTTGAGAGCATTTCTGTGCATCTGAGATAAGTCCTGTTAGTACCCCAGATTACTTCAGGGAAAGGACGGATTTTTTCATCGTCCTTACCACTCAGATTTTTTTTTTTTATTTTTTATTTGAGTTTATTGGATATTGCCCCTTCAATAGCTTTTTGCTATTAATATCCGATCATAAGCAACTTTCTTATACAATAGAACTACAAAAGATTTGATACCTGAGTAAACAGTTAACTGAGATGAACACTTAATACCTCAACATGGAGATAGCTGATCTTTCTTCTGAGCATCTCTCTTCTGAGGTGCTGTGAAGTGTGAGTAGAAAACTCTTTTGAGTGTGAGACAAAAATATTGCTGTTTTCCCAGATGCTACTACTGTGTGTACCCGTTCAGTGGAAATGCTGCTGCTTTGTATTTTGCATTCGAATCAGTGGACTATAGGAAGCCAGACGGGCAAGTCATAGAGGAACTCAGTGGCACAATTATTCTGATATTTGTGGTTTTCTTCTGTGAAACCCTCAAGATCATTTGAATGTTGTTAGGAATGTCTGCTTTTGTAAATATTTTGTAGCTGAGCCATCCTTAGAAATAAAAATTAAAGAACAAATTTTAAATCATTGGCTGCTGTCCTAATGTCCTGGCTACTGTTACTTTGGTCAGCGGGTGGCCTGGTCAGCCTTTCCAAAGCCAATTTTAATTTTAAGATATTTTTATTTTCTTTGAGATAGGCAAAGCCTTTGGAAAATGAGGGAGCAGCCTGCCTTGTGCTTGTGTAGATGAAGGCTTATATGTGCAACAAAGTAGCTGTAGAGTTTTTATATTCTGTTTGCAGTAATAGTAAACAGAGCATCTAAAATAACCACTTGCACATTGCAACAAACACATCATCATTTGCTTAAAAAGAGTTATAATTACAGTTGACGAAGCATGGACACCATAAAAAATGCATTAGTTTGGCTTGACACATTAATTACCTGTTTTTGCAGATGCTTTTATATATTGTTGTGTGAACAGTTTACAAAATAATTACAGGAAAGTCATATGGAAAATAAACTAAGTGGGTGGTTTCTCGCCTTAATATTTTCATTCATGTGAATCTGTGTGAGGCACAGCTGCTCCCTAGCAAATGCAGAGGGAGAGAGAGGGAGAGAGACGGGGAATCTTGAGGGGTTTTTATTCTAAGGTCTCTATGATCAGCCTTGCTACACTTTTATATCTTGCTTTAGCAGTGTAGTTTTTAAACATGTAAAATGACATTGCTGTTTTAATCCCAGTGATCAGGAGGGGGGAGAAGCTTTGATCCTGATCAGATGAAACGTAAATCTTCTAGTATCTAGGAAAATAAATGAAAAATCAATATTATTTTAAGCGGGATGATCTTTTATGAGCAGTTGTAAAGATTCATCAAAGGCTTTGACACAGTTTAAACATTTCCTGTTTGCTGCCATTTAAAGAAAAATGCCTTTCAAGTTATAAATTGTAATTAGAGAGATACCTCTTTAGATTATCGTGAGCTAACCACAGAATGGAAATAGGAGCTCAGTATGTTCACACGGTGTTTAAATCAAAAGGTCTTAACTAGGAATAAATTAGTGGATTCTTTCAAGAGTACGCACTTCGCATAGCTAAAAATGTTATCCCATAACAAAATGCAAAAAGGAAAAATAAAAGCATAAGTCTGTACCACAATTTTAACATCTGTCAAAGGTAAGGATTTGTTCTACTAGCACTGTTTTAGAGATTTAATAGGTTTTAAGTGCAAAGTTCTATGACCTGAAATTTGGTGTAAATGCTAAACATTATTTTTAGTACAAGGGGATCTTTATTATTACTCATCCATCTGTGTTTAAGGCACTTAAAATTTTAAAAAGGTGTTGCTTAATTTTTAGAATTAATATCCTGACTTTCTTTACAGTTTTTTGTGATATATTGGGTATTTAAATGGGAATTTGTATTGGAATGTAGCTTTCTACATTTTCTTGGTTAAACCGACATAAAGAATAAAAAGCAAAAATCATGCTTCCATAAATTCAATTCTCAAGCATCCGCCTGTTATGGTATTCAAAGACTGAATTGTTAATGAACTTACAAATAAGATGCAGGAATGTGTTGAGTAAGTGTTGCTTTGTGAATCCACACCCTCTTTTATGACTGAAGATTTTAATAAGTGAACAGTTTCAAATGTTATTTAACAAATCACTCAGGAAGGAAAAGTAGAAGGAAAACTGAAATTAATGTCTTGTGAAAGTAGGGAGAACAAAGACAGCTCTAAGGGGATATCCTTGCTTGTTTGCCTTAATTACTATAAAATTACCGAAGCATTGAAAAAAAGGCAATAAATGTCCCAACTAAATACACATAACTAACAATTCAGCAGTAAGCTTGACTTTTATGATAGCCTTAGACAATAACCTAGCAGTTTTTTACCAGTCTGCTTGAATAAAATGATGGCTGAAGAGTTGTTGCTGTGCAGTTGACTTGTTTTCCATGAGCAACTACCACTTTGTGTGTCTGAAAGAATGTGGGTGATCACCAGAGGACTGGCACAAGGAAGTTTTATGGTGCTGTAAGATTAAATGTAGAGATGAAAGCAAGAGCGTTAATCATGTTCTAAGAAATTGCAACACGTTTATAAAATACTGTGTGTCTATTCTCTTCTGATAAAGCCAAGTTCAAACAATTGAGTGTCGTTATCTGTGTTTTTTTTTTTTTTAATCCTAGATGGAAATAAGACTGGCAATCTCACCTAGGGTAATTTACCCAGATGAGTCCTGTCAAGTAGAGGCTGGTATTAAAGGAGCTGGACCTGGTACAAAGTCCCCTCTGTCTTTAGAATGAGAGAAATTACTGAGAAATTGTTACATATCCATAATATTGGATGCTGAAAGTGCACTGCATTTCTGGCTGTCCAGCTTCTTCCCAAACCAAGTGTAGTCCAAGGAGTTGGCAGAGCAGGGCTGTGTGTCTCTGTCCAAAGAGGTGACAGTCACTTTCCCCTACTGCTGTGAAGTGGATAATAACATTTACAGCAGAGCTTGGAGAAGTTCTTAAGTCTCTTCTACTTATTCTTGATGGAGTCTGTGTGATGGTTCTGTGTGTTTAAGGTAGTTTGTAGTCATGAAAGGGGAGGGGGAATCTTTATTTTAACAGGGTCAAAAGGACTAGTAGTAGACCATGGCAACATAAAGTGAAAAAGAGCCTCTGCCTTCTTTACTCTCTGAGTTTAAGGATTTGATAAAAGCAAGAGCAATGATTCATTCCCTCTTGTGTGGGGTGGGAGGAAAACAGAGCAGCTCTGAGAGCCTACAGTAGAGGAACTCTCCATGAACTTTCTGAAGAGACCTTGTACTTAGTTTTTCATTTTTATTTGCCATCTTGAAAATGTTATGGGAAAATTGAGCAGTCGGGCAACCTGCTCGTTCTCCTTTATGAAGAAGTCAGTGTTAAAGCAAGCCAGATCTGACTAACTGAAGGATCAGAGCAATTCCTCCTGCCTGAGCTGCTGGAGAGACTTAGCTGCAGTTTACCTGTTCTTTGGGTCCTACCAGTAGTGAAACGGAGTGCAGATTTCTGAGAGGGGCTTGCATGTGCACACACATACTCTGTGTGGACATGGCTGGCCACAAACAGATGGGCGCAGGCAGAAGGATCGAAAGGATATTGCCTTTAGAAACACCTACATAACCACAGGCAGCGTGAGCAGACCAACCTCTTTGGAACTACTGCTGGTTAGGGAAAGACGTGCTGTTCAGGTCTCCCTGATATCTGCCCCTCAGCTCCATGATCACACAGAATCAGAATATCAGGGGTTGGAAGGGACCTTGAAAGACCACCTAGTTCAATCCCCCTGCTGGAGCAGGAACACCTACTTTAGGTCACACAGGAACGTGTCCAGGCGGGGTTTGAATGTCTCCAGAGAAGGAAACTCCACAGCCTCTCTGGGCAGCCCGTTCCAGTGTTCAGTCACCCTCACTGTGAAGAAGTTTTTCCTCATATTTAAGTGGAACCTCCTCTGTTCCAGCTTGCACCCATTGCCCCTTGTCCTATCATTGGCCGTCACTGAGAAAAGCCTGGCTCCATCCTCCTGACACTCACCCTTTACATATTTATAAACATTAACGAGGTCACCCCTCAATCTCCTCTTCTCCAATGATCTGATGATCCACGTCTTGGGCATTTAGTCGGAGTTGCCTCCTTTATCTGGCCTGAAGTTTGTTGGTGTATCTTATGCACAAGTGGTAATGAACACGCTCATGCAGAAAACAGCGAGGAGTAATTTAATAAAAAAGTGAGACAGACGGTGGTGGTCAGGTAAAGGGCTCAGTCGGACAACCGTATTGACTAGCTGTGTGCTTACTTAGCACCTTTGTAATTCCCACCTCTCTTTTCTCATGATTGTGCCCCTGCTCCATCTTGGCCTCTGCTTTTCCTCACCTTTAATCCTGCCCCTAAATATCTCATATCTTACACATTGCCACAATCCCCCCTGAAAACCTCCCACAGCAAGTTTTGCATGCAAGAGTTTACAAAGTAAGTTCTCCCTCAGACATCCCATAATAAGTTTTCCCTTTTTTATGATACCCATTCTTGATAACTCACAATAATCCTCTTTTTTTTTTTTTTTCTTATCAGTTACAAAGTTTCTGGTTGAACTTCTTCAAGGTTATACTCAGAGGTTCCTTTCATGGTCCATTGATCAGTGCCTTATGAGTTCTAGCCTTTGTTATTGTCTCTGTTATCTGCTGTTTGTTAGGGTTTGTGTATTTGTGTGTTTAATTTATTACCTCTCCCGTTCCTTACCTTGTCTTTCATGTTGAGTAGCTGTTAAGGAGATATCCTTGCAGTTCCTTGCCCTGTGTGAACATCGCTTTGTGAGAGGTGCTGGCCTGCACCTGTTGGTGCAGAAGCCCGTCACAGCCAAGGCTGTGTCTCTGCAAGTCTCACCTGGCCTCGTTTATGGCTGGAAGAGACTGTCAGGGCCATGTGAAGTCTTTGCTATTGCCCTGGTGTCTTCTGGGACAGTTGTCCATAACAATTTTTCAGTGTAGTATTCTCCATTCTCTGTTACGACAATTGTGACTCACAATCTTTTTATCTTTGCTTGGTGATTGAATGGTTGGGCATTTGTCATCGCAAATCGAGTCTGTTACATCACTACACGTGATGTGAATGCCTAAACATAAACAGTAAGTTTTAGAGTGAGTGCAGAATTTATGCAATATCACAGTATTCTCACCTCTTGGAAGGCTAGTTTGGAAAGACTACATATAACACAAAGGTTGTTTGGTCGTCTGGGAAGGGAAGGAGTTGGTGCAAGTGCTTCTTCACTTCTTGCTGTGTCACCCCAAGCAGGAGGAGCAGGTGGCATCAGAAAGTTGTGAGCAAGAGTTCTTGGTGTCTCTCACATTACCTTCTGGCTATTGATACTATTGATAGCATTTCTGACTTCCTTTTATCCTTAGGAAAGCCCATGTTAGAAACACGGGGGAAAACCAAGTTTCTTTATTGCTTTGTTGTAAATGTCTTATTGTGTCTTCCCTAATTGATTTTTTTTTTGGGGTGTGTGTGTGTGTGCAATGTTCAGATCAGTGGTTTGTTTTAGATCTTACTTATGTTACCATAGGAACATCTACTGGATCACAAGAAAATTAGGTAAGACTTTTTATTTACCTTAGTCTATAGCAAGGCATAAATTGCGATTTTTGTAGAATTCTGAGATCATAGTACTTACTTTTTATAAGATGCATGTGTATAGGTTTGATTATGAATAACCCAAAGGAAATCAAAAAGGTAGAATCAAAGCAGTCATGTACTTCAATTACTTAGTTCCTCTCTCTCTTCAGAAAAAATAACATTCTTTTTCTCTGTTGAGGTGAATCAAGTCCAACTCGTCGAGAAGCAGTGAAACGGAAGACTGCAGAATACCTTATGCGTGCAGAAAAAATTTCTAGTCTCTACCCTAAATCCTCTGAAGATGCATCTGTTCCTATGGTAAGCTTTTTTTTTTTCCTGAACCAGAATTTGATAGAATTTCATTATCCTGTCTTTTACCAAAACATATTCAAGCTTGAGGTTCAAAAACTATCTAGATTTTCTCTCTTTCAGGAGGCCTGAGGAGTATTTTGATGTTATGTTTCTATTAAGTTGCTGTTCTTTTCTGATTTTTTTCTTTGGTTGCATTTCATAGTGTTACAAGGAGTGCTTGATTTAATGCAGGCCTGTTGTTCACATGCTTTCTGCCGACTCTGCAGTTAATGATGTAGACATTTTTAATTATCCTAAAGAATTTAAAGGTAAAGCAAAAAAAAAAAACCCGTCAGAACAGCATTTATTTTGACTTTCCCATGAGGATGTTGCTTGGTCCTGTAGGGAGTAGAAAGGCTGTTGATTTCTTTAACCTAGCACACAATGGTGCATCTGAAGTGGCCCAAGCACGTGAGGAGAGAACGAGCGATGAATTTCCCACAAAGGAGGTACTTAATTGAGCAAAGGTTCTTCCTGATCTCTGCAGATATCTCTCTTGGATCTGCTTGAGAGATCAGCTGCTTCTTCATTTTTTGAGGAGTTTCTGTAGTAATTCCTGCCTTCATAAGCAGATACACCCTTATCTGTACTTGTACAAAAAACCAAACAAAGCTTATTCCAAGCCACCCTCAATAAATTTCTACTTTGCCCTTCCCAAATCAATTCCTTTGGGACTTATTTGTTCTTACATGGGACTTTTACTGCAGTCATGTGCGTAATTGTCAAAGACAACCCTATTGTAATAAGTATGAAAGTTACCAACTTCCTTTCTCTCTACATTTGTATAAAGTGAGGACATTAGGGGCAGAAGTTTATTGCTGCTTATTTTGCACAGATCTAAAAATGATTTAAGGAGACCACCGCTGCAAAAATGGTAAGCCTTATAAAATCCAACTGGCTAATAAGTAAATTAAAAAAAAGCAAAACCACTAGTTTTTTGTACTGAGATCCCACAAGTAACAATTTTGAGGATGTTCCAAATGGGATATATTTTTTGAGATTTGGAGTCTTGCTGCTGCTATGAATTGTACTTTGAACAATTTAGTATTTTGAACTGATATGAACTCTTACTAGGTAATCTTTCTTTGGGTCAAACACCTGTGAAAATGGGGAAGAATCTATATTGATTGAAAACCTCAGTATATTTGGAAACTGCAGAACAAGAAAAAAAACATTAACAACCTATATTTGTCTTTTTATAAGATTAAAAACTAATTGTGATCAGGAAGAAGGAAGAAGTAAGTTGCAGTTTTATATTTGACCTTGAGAGGCAAAATATTTCCTCTTTTATGCTGTACTGAATAAGGCACATGCCTTCTTTTCCGATCCGAAGGATTAATTGGGATAAGACAAGAAAAAAATAGCGAGAATAGAATACTATTCTCCTTCTGTGTTGAAACTCAAAACTGACAAGTTAGGGCAAATCCAACTTTGTGCAAGCAAAGTGTTGCACCTGGCTTATTCTCCTTTTTATAAAAGAAGCCATGTTTCCATGATTTGCCTTTGTTTTACCCAAGTCCGTAAGTGTATTTTAATATCTTTTATTTGCTGCTCTTCATAATGCATAAACTTCACTGTTATCTTAGAGCTTTGGGATTTGCTGACATCAAGGGCAGATGGTGCTGGTGGGTCACAATGGTTATGGTGAGGAACAGCTTCTCTCCAAGTTGATAGCTGAAAGATAATCTCCCAAAGTTATTGTAAGTGTAATGGTAGGAACCACTAGGAATTGGCATGCTCTGTGTTTTGGCTTGGTCTCTTAAGGAATGTGAGGAATGTGACTCTTCCTGCACATTGGTTGCTGAGCAGACCTGAATTCTTGTACTTTAGTTACTGCTTATTCTTTTTACTGACCAAGATGGGTTATATTGGAGTTTGCATGAATTATTTCACCCCATGCAGACACTGAGAAGTGCATTGAAATGACCTGCATCTATATACAGTGTGATTCTTGGGAGATACTAGTGGAAACATGGAGATATTTTTTGTCTTTCTCTTAAAGAAACAAAGTCTGTAGTGTCCAAGGTCAGTGTGTATGCCTACTTCCTCCATCACTTCACACCAGCTTGGTATTTCTCTAGTTGCTATTTACATGCCTTTGGTCACGCTGGGGAAAGGCTGGTCTGTTAGCACTAGCACAGCAGTAGGAACTGCTATAGGTCATGCTGAGTGATACCATCCCTTGTTCAAATGCTGGTGCTTGGACAGGATATAAATGCAAATGTTTAAATAACACTGTACAATACCTTTTTTGCTCATGTGAGTCTGTAAAGAGGTCTCTCATCACTTCCATTCTGGAGGGACACAGAAATCTTTGAGAAGCATTGCTGCATTACTGCACTTAAGAAACCTTTCCCAGAAGCATGGCCAAGTGCTGTTACACCTGTTAGCCCAGCACAGTTTAAACCATTTAACTGATACTGGTTTGTGAGAAAATGATAGACAAAAGTACTCTAGCAGTATCTGTGCCTATATTACAATTGGCAAAGTGCAGTTTGGTTATGGAAAGCATGGTTCAGTGCAGGGAATTTGATGGGCAGTGACGTGCTGAGACCGTTTGCACTTTGGAGGAAGAGGTCTGAGTAGTAAGCAAGCAGCAGCATTTAAGGCAAAGTGGTCCCGTTCATGACCTGATGTTACAAGGCAGAACAGTTCTGTCACCCATGTTTGTTGTTACATAGCTTTGTGTTTCCTGTTGTGCCCTTACAAGGAACAACCACAGTGATCAGCATCAAAACTAGGCTCACCTGACATTCTCAGACATGGCATTTTACTTTTTTTTCGTCCACTGGGCCAGAGAAATGTCCAGCAAGGGAAGAGGTAAGCTCAGAAGTGCAGGGTCAATTATTGTCTTGCACCCCTCAGACTGTTATATCCCCTGAAAGTGTGAGCTGCCAGCTGTGTGGTGAACCATGCACAGCAGTCTCAAAAGAGAGAGCCTGCTAAACGCACCCCAAGCCATCTATTTGCCATCTGAACATCATGTGATGGTAAAGCATGGTGGCTTTACCCTGGGGACCTGGGGCAGAAGTGAGCTAATGTTCTGCTGCCCAAAATGCCAGGCCTTTGCGTATTTGAAGACCAGATTTGTCTAGAGGCGAGGGCCTGGCATTTCAGAGCTAAGAAGCAAAAATTATCTTTGATGCCATGGAAACAAAATGAAGAACAATAGTAGTTTGTTCCTTTTTTTGCCTCAACAAACAGTTGTAGCCCTCAAGGATAGCGTCCTTAGCAACCACCCTGTTGGTGGCAAGTCTGAATGGTGAAGACAGGATCACAAGAGGAGGTGTTTGGAGGCTCCTTGGCACTGTTTAAAAAAGAAAAAAAAAAGATTATGAGTAGAGGGCTTAAGAATGCATAGAAGATTTCTTAAGGCTGAAAAGAAGCACAGGGAACTGACGCAATCGTGTCTGACCATGAACTGGGAACTCACTTGACAGGGTCTTGTAAACATTAAGAAAAGCTTTGCTGTGACCTGTAGGAGTGGGAAATGTGGAGACAGCTTCTGGTGGTTGTAAACAGGTGTGCAGACCTTCTGGAAAAACAAGCTGCGGCAAACGCTGTCCTTCTCTCCCTATTCTGGTGCAGCACGGCAGTCTCAAGGACCTTCTTGACGACAAATGCGCAAGAATGCTGTATGACAGCAGCAGCAGGCCATTTTGTAGATTCTCAAGCTTTGTTTTCTTCTCTGCCCCTTTTTAAGTAGCAGCTCTGGGAAGCCATCTCCAAACCTGAGTGGGAGCTGCAGTAACAGCCTTTGAATCGCACTGGATTGACCACCAGAAAGCTGCAGTCTTACATAGCTGTCAGCAGTGAGACCCAACATAGCTACATGTATAGGCTGTATGATCCTTTTAACTTTGTTGGTATATTTATAATGCATATTTTTTTCCAGTCTTTGAGATTATTTTTGGTTGTACTTACGCTTAATTTTTTATATTCTGAATTGTCTCTTTTTGCATTGTTAAAAAAGCTGTTGCCTTTTAAAATGTCAATTATTTTTTATTTTCAAAGCAATTTAGTAACAAGAGTTCCATGCAAGCCCGATGCCCAAACAGGCAAAGCAATTTTCAGTCTTTGCAGTTTTCATAGGATATCTTACTTCCTAAAATTCTCGCTAAATGCGCATGAAAATTACATGTAAAGAAAATACACTGCTGTAGTTCTGTGAGATGTAAATTTAAAATAAAATAAGAAATTCTGTCTCAAGGCTTCCAAGATCACATTCTGCATTCCTGCCTGCTGCTAGTTCCAGATGTGCGTGACCCCCGGTGTGTCCCAGCTTCAGGGGAGATGCAGTCTCAAACTGGTCATCGCTGGGGGACTTCTGAAGCACACCATAGCTCTGTCTGTGTTAGATGGGTGCAGAGATGCAGCCTTTTTTATTGTGGTGCAAAGTGAGGAAGGGGCCATGATGTTCTGACAGGCCAGGAGAGCTGGAAGCCCTTTCACACCCATGAGACGGAGGCTCACACCTCAGGCCAGCAGTATCTGCTTCGAAACAAGGCATCTCTGGGCTGCAGTTGAGGGTCTGGCCATGCTACAGTGAGGTGGTTACTAAAGTCATCAGACAGACCTCTGAAGTGTGAGGGGGGATCACATTTTGATGTTCACCTCTGCACTGGTGTTCATGAAAGTGCTTTTTTTGGTTTTTATCTTGAGGTTCTGTGGTGACTGCTATCAAAGGTGACAGCACCAGCAGTACAATCATTTCCCATCAGATGTTGTTTGCGGCTGGCGATAGTGCTCTTGGTTTAACATGAGAGGCTTTTCCACTTGCTTGGCTGGTGGTGGACTTCTCTTTCTCCCCCTGCTCTTACAACTGCTGGCAGTGACATCCAAGCTGAGGCAAGAGCTATTGCCATATTTCGTTGTGTAGCTTGCAAAACTAGAGCATTCCGAAGGCAAGTGATGGCCACAAGTTGCTGGGTCTTTGCAGAGGCCAGCAACACAATCAGCATCATCCTTTTCTGTTTGAAATTAGCATATACCAGCTAAAAGCTGGTGGTGGGAAAGGAACTGGTCACACCGATCCCAAGTCAGATAACTCCAGCTGTGCAGCTCAGTGTAGTCTGGAAATAGTTTCAAAACAACATATAGGGCCTAACCACAGGGGGAAAGGTCCTGGGATACCTGACCAGCACACTGAGCATTTGGACAGGCTGCTGAAGGCCTTCTGCAAGCAGAGGTAGCCTGCCACTTTCTTTAGAATATAAATGCCTGGTTTCTAAAGGCAAATGAAGCCTTTGAGTTTTTGTTACTCTCCTTTTCTATTTTGTTCCTCTATTTTTGATGAGAGAGCTGTTATTTAGTTATTTTTCTTACCGCTGGCTAGATGCTGAGCTTGGATATTTACTCTAGTGAGGGGAGCAGGCAGCTTCGTAGAATGCTTAATTGCTGTAGTTCTGGGAATTGGGTATTTAGAGTCTGCTTCCAGCTTGGTTCACAACAGAATGTGATACTTCCTCATCACTGGACACTGCTATTAGATTTTGCAACAGCAAAACCAAAGTACTGTAAGGAGCAAAAAATAACCTGAAGCTTGTGGAGATGTAGATGTGATTGTTAACCATTTTAAGGTAATGTTACCTGAAACAAAAGCTCTTGAAACCAAAAGTAGTTTAGAGAGGAGATATTGCTTTATTTGATGTTGGATGGTAGGTGGAAATCTGTAACTATTAACACATCTTACCAGGGATGCTCACCTACTATTTATAGACAAAAGATTCTCATTATTCCGCCGACCCAATACATAACTCCCCCTAAGCTTACATATTCCTCAGGTTGACTGAATAACCCTTTTGCATGTGTGTATTTAGTTTTGCAGCATCAGTAAAACACTTCTGTGCAGTCCTGAGTTCCTCAGTGGTCATTTGGGTAGGGATACCCTTCCTTACATTACACCTTTTATACAATATACATATACCTATATACAATATCTTTTAAGGTATTGAGTCATCTCAGGACAGTAAAAGTTTACTGTAAGTTTGCCAGCTTCTTGATGATGATAAGTGTGTTCATTGAAGTAGCCCCAGCTCTGTCCTAATTGGTATAGGAGTACATACTTTGGCATATGAGACAACCTTGAAGTGATTAACTACTTCTTGTTATCCCATCCTTATCGCTGTCAGCTCAGTGACTAACTATTTTCTCACAGAGTAAGAAGTTCAATAATTAACTGTTTTCTCACACAGTAAGAAGGTTACTGGGAAGCAAACAACATTTTAGTTATCGTATGGTTATAAACAAAGCAGAGGCCTGTTGTTGGTAACAGTAAGAAGTGTCTGTAGAATGCATATATGGAAAGCAACGTGTATACACAGTATATTATTGACTCTGCCACCACTGGTGATATTTCAGAGAGGGACCCAAAAATACATACTGGGTTTCTTGGTCTCTTCACACATGATGGGTGCAGAAGTCTGATTCTGTATCGTTATCAGCCAACTATTAGATGTATGAACTTAATTCATGTTTGAAATGTTATGCATAAAAGAAAATTTTAAAAGCTTGATTATGGAGGAATGGTTCTAAAATGGAATAGCATGCAGATAGAAGTGGAAATCCTTTATAATAGTCTAGAGGATTTGGAAATACTCTCTTTCATTAAATGGATTCCTTAGAATGCTTTTGAAATCTTGTCATGAATAAACTCAGTGTTAGCACAACTCTTTGTTTCAAAGCAAATATTTCATAATTGCAGAAAAATTGCACGCTCTTAAAATACTACCCAACAAAAGAACGCGACCTTTCAACAGCTGGCAGGAATGTGGAACCTAAATTAGATTTGGAGAAGTATCTTTGTGTGGAGTTTTTTTATTGGTGAATTATAGATATGGGCTGTTTTCTCTTAACTGCTCTTGGTACTCTTGCTTGACGGTGTTTCCCTGACAAAACAATTATAAGACCCAGCCAAATAAATGGAGAGAAATAATAAACTCAAGCCCAGTAGGTTTCGAAGGCACGGTTTTCTCCATGGTTCTTGAACATGTGTTTATGACCCTTTCTTTTGGATTTTGCGGGCAATGCTTAAATAAGTGTTGATTTTTCCTAAAGAATTTGGAAGTAGAGAAGGTGGTTGGCTGGCAGCATGAAGGGAAGCCAGTTTTGGGGAGGGCTTCAAGGTGGTGCTTCGGCCTTTGAGGACGGTACAGCAAGGATGGTGGAGGGAAAACACTACTGGGGGAGGTAATTGGAATCTACCTTGTTCAGGTTCTTGAGTTTTTCTGGAAGTTTCTGATCATAAGGAAAAATGTCTTGATTTTTCCTGATGCTTAAGCATTTCACCCACAGAGTAATTGCTTATTGGTAGTTTTCCTTTATGACAGAGTTGTTAAATATTGCCTCGGGATGCTGAGAAATTAGATAAACAGCTTTTGCCTCTTAGAAGCCTAAAAATCAAGGAGTTTAACCTTCCTCTTCCTTAACCTTTGTGCAGTAGAAGTATACTTGGGGAGGCCAGGTTATGCTTTAAAGGGGTTTGGCATGCAGCAGTTCTGCAAGGGAAGTTATCTTATTTGTGAGGAAGAGATCCAGGTCTGTGGTTCTAGTAGAAGCTGCATGTTGAGTTTTTGGAGAAGGATCTAATGAATTCTCTCAGTTGGCAACTAGAAACTTCTGAAACTGTTTGTTAATGTGCCAGAGGTATATGTGATGCTTAAGAGATTGATCTTTGTCCCAGAAGACTTCCACTTAAAACGTTGTTCCCTCCTCTGACGTGCAAGCTTTGAGTCCGCCCTGAGCAACTACAAAACATAGCACAGACAAAAATCTGTGTGTATTAACTACTTGAATAGTTAGCATCTACCAATTCTCTTGCTATAGTGTTAATTTCTAGATTAATGATACATAGCTAGCTACCTTTTTTAAGGCAGTTTTAGGAATCATTTCTGTTGTGTGCCTTGTTATTAAAAGGATTTCAGAAAGCTCACCAGAGAGCAAGAGAACCCTGTTTATAATTCTGTATTTTATGTTCTTCAGACTTAAAAAGCCTCTAATTTGCTTTCTCCTCCTCAGTGATCTCTGATTTTTTTTTTTTTTGTATCCATAATACCTGTAAGGCTTTGATTGATTATTGTGATGGGGTAAGAATTGAGTAATCAATTGCTAGGTTCCATTAAGCATAGAAAGTATAAAAATTCATTATTTTTTCTTTTTAAATTTTTTTCAGTGTTATCTCAATTTTTTTATTTACTTGCAAGTTGTTTTTTTTCCCCCCACTAAGGACAAACAGAAAACTTCTCCTTTCATCTTCACTCTCTCTGATTTATGATAAATTTAGTTTCCTTCGGCCTGGCATTTGCTTCAGCAGGCAGTCTTCCTTCAAGTACCACCCTGATTGATGTATAATCTTTGATATCTTCCATTAGCCTCCAGGATCACTAAGTTCAAGGCCCTCTTGGAACCTAAGGAGCCCTGCCGAGGAACTGAAGGCCTTCAGAGTCCTTGGGGTGATTGACAAGGTAATTCTTCAGTGTCTCTTCAAGAGTTCAGTCATAAATCGACTGCATGCTGACATTTTGTCTTTGAAGCTGTGGATCTTAAGGATATGAAACAAAAGGGGAAAATGACTCAAATGCATCTGCACTTTAAAATAACAAAAGTAGAAGAAAAAAGGCTTTTATCTAAGCAATTCATGTAAGGTCATGCAAAATATATTTGAGCTAAAGGATAAGGTACATGTTTGGTGGCATTCAATAGGATGAGGCCTGTTTTTCAAAAATGAAGTCATGGTTACAATACTGGGGTAAGGACGAGTAGATGAGTTTTCAGTTGAATAAACTGGTGGATACTTGAAATATAGAAGGGTAAAAATTCCTGCTTTTGAACTGTCACTTGAAATGGGGGCAGAGGATGCACATGACTGTTCTCCTTCCTTGAGAATTTGGCATTGAAATCCCCAGCAAAGACAAAGATTGAGCAATGAAGCCAAGCTTATTTTTGACTTATGCAAATAACGTCTTCCAAAATCCCAGGGTAATGCCCCTCTGTAAACGGTAAAGGACCAAACGAATTTTTCCCAAGCCTCATTAAGAGACCAAAAGAATTGCTGCATTGTTTTGATAATGCTGATTAGTTATCAACTTACCAAATATTTTTAAGATGATGTATTTTTCAGCAATGTGGCTGTGGCTAATGCAGACTGTAAAGGCTCATTTCCTTTTTGCCCTGCCAATTCCCTTGTGCCTTTTGGTAGTTCCTTATGTAGTCCCTGGTTTGTATGTGAAGTACTGATGCATGGTCTATTTATGCATTTGTAATATGCATCAGAAAACCTGTAGCTGATCTCTTAAGGTCTATATTTCTCATTTTTGTTTTTTTTTTTTTTTTCCTTGGACTGAACTTAGCTGTGGGGGCTGACTTTAGGGTTTTTTTGCCTGTTTTGTTGTAATTATGTGCATAAGCTGATAAATTTTCCTTGGAGGGCTATATACATTAGGTATTATGGTTGTTTTTGTAGCACACAAGGTTTTCTCAGCTCTGACTTCATATTCACTGTAACTTTCCTCAGTTTTAAGTACAGAATTTAGCCTGCGTTCTGCTCTGCCTATGTATCAGAGATACAGGTTGGAATGAGCACCTATCTGTTGGATTAGTAGGAATTAACTCCATTAGTAGCCACTAAACAGGTACAGTAGGCAGAGACTTTGTGAATTAGTCTGACAACATGAGGCTGCAGAAGTGTTGGGACTTGAACCACAAAAGACCTTTTCTGTATCTTTATTCTTGTGTAAGAATAATGAACAGCAACTGGAGGAGATGCTTGATCAGAATGAAGTTTTTGGGGTCCTTGGTGTTATCAGATCTAGATCTCTTGCAGCACAGCTCTAGTAAGTGTCCCAGGCGTGAACTGAACTCGTCCAGATCTTTGCAGTAGAGTTGGGAATAATCAAGGTTCTGGTGATGACAAAAATTCAAGATCTTAGTGTTGGAGTTGTGTGGAGGAGTAACAGGCTCCTGTATACAGCTGCTATGCTCATGTGTAAACGATATCATAGAGGTCAGAGTTAATGTTTAAGTATTGTATGAAAAAAGGAGCAATATCCTTTCAGGTGTCTTTGTACTCTGCATACCTGCTTCCAGATTCTCCTTATTATGAACTTCATCTTATTCTGAAGGTGCTGTCTTTTTTCTTCACAGAATCTTCATGGTTGGAAAGGGACCTTTGAGATCATCAAGTCCAACCATACACACACACAACCCCCGCAAAAACCAAAACCGAAACAA
>VXBJ01001878.1:713188-728158 GCA_013400055.1 Nycticryphes semicollaris
AAAAAAAAAAAAACCACCACCCCCCCCCCCCCCCCAAAACAAACAAAAAACCACCACCAAAAAAAAACCCTACACCAAAAAACCCTACACAAAACAAATCCCCAAATCCAACAATCTCGGGCACTAGAGCATGCCCTGAGGAGCCATGTCTACACGTTTCTTAAATAGTTCCAGGGTTGTTGACTCCCATCACCTCCCTGGGCAGGCTGTTCTAGTGCCGACCACCCTCTCAGTAAAGAATTTCTTCTGAATATCTAATCTAAGCCTCCCTGCCCCAACTTCAGACCATTTCCTCTGGTCCTGTTGTTCACCTGGGAGAAGAGGCCAACACTCACTTCTCTACAACCTTCTTTCTGGTAGTTGTAGAGGTCAATGAGATCTCCCGTCTGCCTCCTCCAAACTAAATATGCCCATGTGTTTTAAGTAAAATTGTGAAGCAAATGAAAAACTGCTCTAAGCCCAAATGTTCGCAGCGTGTTTTATATGGTTTTATAAGGCATACACAAAATACATGCAAATATGAAGCAAAAGTGTGCATGTGTATCTGTGTGCTGGAGATGATGCCTCTGCCTTTGGTTTAAAGGACCTTCTCGCTTCCTTCCTCACCATCACTGTTTTTTGCCACCTCCTCTGCTTGCATATGACCTAAAGTTCACATTGTGGGGAAATCCAAATAGATGTCTAAGTATCCTTGGTGGACCCAAGCAGATGACATAGCATATTTGCTCTTGAAAGTAGATTCTGATTGTCAGGGCCATCATTGAAGATACTGTGCTTTTGGGCACAAGCCTGTAAGTGATTCAACGTCACACAATGTTGTGCCTGAAAATACTCTTCTCCTATTCTAATCCTGAGGTAGCTGCTTCCATTTCAGCAGAAAACAGGTGTTCAGATAGTAATGAGTCACTGGCATTTTATCTGCTGTCTTGCCTAATCCTGTGCAAGATTGTCTTAAGCATACAGACTTAAAAATGGTAGTGGTTGGTTTGCAGACTTAATTCTCCCGGTGCTTGCTGCAGTCCTGCCTCGAGAAAACCAGCTGTTAACCTGCACTCCATCAAATGCTGAAAGGTTCAGTGCCTTCTCTTAGAGTAATGTCAGTCTTTGTTCTTCTTTTGAAGCCTCTTGAAATGCTTTGAATTGGCTTCATTTTCACAGACAAAATGCTTGTTTCTACTTGAAACTCTGGGTTTTTCAAACTATTTTAGGCTAGGCAGAATGATTAGGCATTTAATTTCAGCCTACTTTATTCCCAGCGTGCCATCTTTCCCTCTCTCTGCCTTTCTGCTTTCCTTGTCACCTGAATAATTTCTGTTGTCTTGACCCTTTTCTGCTGAATTTGAGAGAGTTAGAGATCCTCACGTTATTAAACTCTTCAAAATACTGTGAAAATTCACAAAAGAATGGCCATATCTGTGCTTGCTTCCCATCCTTCTGCTCCTGCTCTCACGCAAAGACCGACGTATGAATCTATTATAATAGACCCAAGAGGACCTACACTTTGCTTGAGAAAACCATGTTTCTTGAATTCTGCTGTTGCTGTTTGCTCAATTCATTTTGTCAAAGGTTAACTAGCTGGTGTTTGCAGGTATTTTATGTGTTTGTTATGAAAAGATTCTACCTGTGAGTAGGTTTCTGAACATAGAGGTTTAATCTAATTATGAAGGTGGCTTTTGCTCTGCAAATGTGAGTTCTGAGGTGCTGTTGATTGGCCAGCAAAACTCTTGTTAGTGTTACCAGAGGTACTGTATTGAAAACAGGCTAACAGCTAAATATTTTAGCTAGTTATCACCAACCATGATCAATTATTTTATCAGTTCATGTACCTTAAAGTAGAAAACTTCTTTTTGAATAGCAAAGATTTTTGCTTTCAAAATTTGCCTAATTAAAAATCAGGGTTGAAGATTCTGTGCTGAGTTTCTGCCCTAGGCAAGTCTTTCCTTTGAAGCTGCAACTGGCCCCTAAAGAAACGACTTTGTTATGGTGCTGCTGGATACCTCCACGATGCTGTTTCAAACCCAATTTCTTATTCTTCAGAACCCTCTGTTATTTAGATTCATTCAGTTTAAAGATTCATCTTGAAAGCAGAGTGCATTAAGTAATAACTATGCTTCTGTAACCAATGACTGTCTTTTATGTCTTCTCTATCCCCTCCCTTGGTCCCCCATCAAGCCACAATTGTCTGTATTGACACTGGTGTCACTGTGATCGGTTCTTCCGCAGATGTCTTGATGTTTGAGCTTGTTGTTCAATACGCTGTTAAGCCTTATTGAACGATCTGAAGCCTTATAAAATCAAATATTCTCATCAGGGCCTTGCTAAAATTATTTCGGTAGTTTCTGAAGAGGATTCTAGAAGTAGGTAACTTATTTTCTGAAGAATGGGAAGTAACTCTGTTCATCTTGAGTACAGGTCATTTTTTGTGGCTGTCTTGCTGTCATGAGAAGTTGTAACTCTGATGGTAGTACATTTTGATGAATTGACCTTAGAAATATGCAGAACCATCAAATCAGTATTATTAATTATTTAGAAAGTGTGATTATTACTTGTCTACTTGATAAGTGAAAGTGCCAAAAAGCACAAATGTATAGAGTATGAGTTCACATGCATAATCTGCAGACCCATAGTTGAATTCAAACAGGTTATGGTTAGTTTTAATGGAATTTAATCAGAGGGTAGGAGAAATGAGCTGTTTTTTATTGGCAGCGTGTTTGCTGTGCATGAATAACAGAGGACATAGGTAGCTATGTCCCATTAGTGTTTGTTAGAAAATAAATTCTGTTTATTATTAGATATTAAATAAATATCCAGCTTTATATTTTGAGGTGAGGTTAAAGACTGTTGCGAAATTGTAGCATATGTTTTCTCTCACAGAGAGGTGTACACTGCCAAGAGTCTTTAGACCATCTTATGGGTTTGAATGAGTAGCTATGTGTACATAAATGGTGTGGGGAAAAGGGAGCTCTACTAAACAGCATGATTGAGTTCAGACATTTATTCTTGTTACATTACAATGTTTAGAAAGAGAAGCTGGCTGAAATCATGTCATAATGAATTCAACCAACCAGGGAGTTCTTCTCATCTGAACATGGTATGATGGAAAATAGCAGTGGCAAAAATGGTGAAAAACGTGAAACTGAGTAATAATAGTAACTATTAATACAAATAAACAAACTTCTAAGAGCTTGTTTTAAGTTTTGATAACTCTTTAGTGTCCTAAGTGACTTGCCAAGTCCTACAAAGTCAAATCAATTACAGATTGTTGTCAAAACTGACTTCTTGGCTCACTACCTCCCTTTCCCTACTGCTACGGGATTATTCCTAAGCTACAGTCAGGTTTCAAGCCCCAATCAACAAACCCTGCTCAACTTTAAAACCCATTCTCTCTCCCACCTAGAAAGAGTCCTGTCCCTTTTCCCCTGCCCTCAAACACCTGCCAATTGTTTTCCTGAAGTCTTTCCATTTATCCATTTATACTGGTATAAACATTTCTGAGTGTTTTATTGTTATAACCCTTTGTCTCTCTCTAGCTTCTTTCTTACTTGTCTCACTAAAATTTCTTTTGACTTTAGTGGATGTTTTGTTTCATCTGACGTAAAACAGGCCTAAGATTGAGTCAAGTAATGCAGATTTTACCTGCCTCTTTATAAAATAGAAATTAAATTATTGAATATTCCAGTGCAGGCTGAACTACATATATCTTCTGGCCTCCGGAAAGAAATAATTTATAGAGATATTTTCTTTTAAAATAAAATTGTTTATTTTCCTAAGTATTACTAAGTTGCATAGTACATAATTGGTGCCAGACGATTACTCTGTGATGCCTAGTGGCATTTCATATTTTAAACTGTATTCTTCTGCATAACCTGCCACATATAGGTTAATATAGGTTAGGTTAATATTTCACCATTCTTCATTTATTGGCCAGTTTTTAGTTTTCACTTAGAAAGTGGACTTTATTCTGTGTTACCAACCAAATGAAAATATTTAAAAATCGGAATTTGCTGCTTTCTTAGCATTTGTATTATTTAGAGCTGCACCATTTGTCTTTTAAGTACGCTATTATTGCAAGTCATAGCGTATACAAGCCATAAGTTCCTTAGAATAATGGTTTGAAAAGAGGAATAATTGCAAACTGTAGATAATTCATATTGCACAGGTACCAGGATAAGCAATAATCACATTTTTCATACATATTAGCCAAATGTAATCTCTTTTTATAACGACAGAGGGAGATGAGTGAGAGTCCGGGTGGTGTAATCTGAAAAGTGACAAGGATAAGTCTGTGTTAAGTAGATCTTTTAATCCCGGTAGCCTTGACAGTCGGTGCAGCTGAGGGGAGCGGGGGGAATTGTGCTGCTGCTTCTGCCTCATCACTGTGACCCTGCCCTGAGTGCAACACCCACCCGTGTGCCAGCCCCTGCTGAGGTCTGCATGCAGTCCTAAGAACTCATGCTAGGATCAGGGGACCAACTTGCCTTGTTTCTGGTTATCTGCCACTACCTGGAACGGGATTTTCCAACTGGTGAGGTAAATGCAAGGAGAGAGGTTATCAACTGATACATCCTTGAGTTGGTAGGACTTTTGCTAGAGAATCTATCTAATGATAGGATTGCATTAGGTTTAGGAGGTAAGGACCAGAATTAATAGATAGCCCACTGGTGATGTTATTAGATGATGTGTTTTCAGTGTAGAATGTCAAATTAATCAAAAAGTGGAGTCAGTTTTAAAGTAATCCCTTAGCTCTGGTGTGTCTTCAAAACCCTTCAGGTATCTGGTACTGCAGTAAGAGGTCCTATTCCATTTTCTTTGATCTGGCATGAGCTATTTTTCAACCCATGACAGTGAACTTAAAGCCCCGTTTTTGTAAGCAAACATGTTCTGAGGTGTTTATTTTGATCAGTGTTAAAACCTGCTCAAGTAAATAAAAAGCATATATATGTTCTGTACCACATCTTGAAAGTGTGGAGTCTCAAAAAATTCAGTATTAGATAATGGGGAGAAAAGGAAGGGAGGAAAGCAGATCCAGAAAAGAAAGGGGAACTGGTGAAGTGAACGTCTGCAGTGTGACAGAGGACTACATTTGTATTAAAGCCACCCGCAGGAGAGCAGTGCATTTCGAGCAGTCCTTAGTTCTTCCAGCGTTGTCCCCTGCGACCTTGGTTGGGTGCTCAGTGGGGTGACTAATGGTTCACCATGTTCTTTTTTCCTGGTGACTTGCCTGTTGCCTGCCTCTGGGTTTGTGATTCCCCTTATGCTGACTTCTGCAGTATTCCTTCAGTCTCTTATCTCAGGGCTTTGATGCATATGTTCTGAAGGTGGCCACCGTGACTTTGGGTGGCAGCAGATGGTAAACCTTCAGGCTGCCACCGGCTATACTGGTGTTAAGTTGGAAACTTAACGTTTGATGAAGAATCAGTAGTGCATATGAAAGAGCTTTTACTGCAGAAATATCTTTTAATTAAAAAAAATTAGCATACTGAAACATTTGCTAATTTCTGTGCATTTAAAGGATCCTAAAATTAACTGTTTTCTTAAAGCTAGACTATGGTTATTTACCAGGCAGGTTTTATTTTATTTTTCTCCAATTAATTGTACCTACTATATTGAATTGAATTTAATTTATTTTCCACTAAGCTGTTGGATACACTGTAAATCAAATCTAAGAAGCTAATTTTTTTAAGTAGCTGCTGTCAGCATCAGAATTAACCCTTGACTTAGAGGGGAAAAAAAATCCCAAGTAGAAAATCCTATTTGGCATCACGGAGGGTTATTGCTGTCTGCCACTTTACTGAGATGCTGCCATGCAACGCTGCTGTGTTCACTTGTGTTTTGTGATGTGTCTGGGAGCCCTGTGCTTGTACAAAATAGGGATGTCTGTGCTGCTAAATACACTTATTCACATTATATATTTATTGTGGCAATTACTGTTTGTCTGTCACTGGTTTTGGCCACGTTGGGGATGTCATCGATGCAGAAAACCAGGGGAAAGAACGAGTAAGCCAACAGTGCTGCAAAAGCCAGCGTGATATGTAGACCTTGACTCTGTACATTAGTAATACAAATAGGATTTTGCCTTGTCTCCTTTTGTGTCACAGTCTAGTTGCTCAGTGCCCAGGAATGCCCTGCTGTGCATTTTTTTCCCTCCCCTCTGAGAAAGGATGCTGAATGTTACAGCCGACAGCTCATTGTTAGGAGGTATTAGATATTACAAGTTACACAGTAGTCATCATCAGTGAAACAGGCTCCATCAGCTTATGCAGGCGAGGAACAGCCCGGTTTAATGTGAGCATTTCTGTGTGACCTGCTTCAGAGAAGGACAGAGTTACGCAGTGGGGAATGCTCTGTGGAGTCCTGTGTCGTCCCATTGTGCCAATAGGGTGGAAGCTTGTCACTACATTTTATAAAGAAATCTTAGAAAAAGCAGTACTGAAGAACTTGCAAGTGCTGCCTCTTGCCTTTGGGGAGGAGTGTGAAGGAATGCTAACAGGAAAGACTTGTTGGGATAACGCTACTGTCCAGAAATTGGCTGTAAAGCATGAGGTGAGGAGACGAAGTTGGTGTCAGTGACAGGTTTACTGTTGGGCACTTCGGCAGCAGCCTGGTATCGCATCCAGGAGCTGCTAACCTTTCTCTGCTGTGGACACACGGTAAAAAGTCAAGCAAATATACTTGTGACAGTCTCTTTCCTGGTCTTTCCGCTTCCTGAAATGTCAGTTTTCTCACAGGGATATGTTCATTCATGTAGTCCTCTAATTATCTGGGTGAAATCTGGTTAAAGCCTTTCTGTAATATGCGTGCTGGCTACCTCCCCTTGAAGCGGATTTTTGGTTTGGGGGGCTCATGTAAATAGTCTGCCAGAGCCAAATGGAGCATCACTAGGTGACTTTTTGAAGTTACTTTTATGGTTCCTCCTGGGCTTCTTGGAGTGGGAATGGCTTCTGGGTGTGCCCTGTGAAGTAAACAGCCTTGTAGAAAGGTCAGTATCGAATCAACAAAGAAATAATTTTCTGTGAAATGAAGTGGACCTGTCGTTGATCATCACTGAGGGCAGGTATGATGATTGATGGGAAGAAAGATGAAAGAAGCTGGTAAGAAGGACTGGTTAGTCCATCTAGGAAGTTAACCTCAAAGGCACACAAATATTAGTTGTTGTTATTACAGTTATAAAACTATAGCTGCTGCTTTCGTTTTAATGTTGTAATATAACAACAGATGAAGCTAGCCCTAAAGGGACCCGTTGTCTGCTTTGTTCCTGTTAGTGGTAGTCATTCTATATGTTGTCTTATAGGGTGAGGGCTCAGTAATCCATTCTGCTACACCATATGCTAATACAGTGCTGATAAGCAAGTGTGAAAAATGAAAGGGAGGGATACGTTAATTGTATTTGTGCAATAAGGTATGCTATCAAAGGTAATTATTTCATGACAGTTTTAGTTATAGCAGTTGTTTTATCATGGAATAAAGGATGGCTTTAGGAGCCTTTTATTGGAAAGACAATTGTATCAAATTAGTACCAAATTAGATTTTTGCCTTTATAAAGGTGAGCAAACCCATGAGCAGTTTTTAAATTGGTGTCTTCTACTCTACAAATGAACAAATCCTGTTTGAGGGTTAAAGAAGCTATTATTCTGTCCTTTATGCTGACAGCTTCATTACTGATTGGCCTACTGTTGGTATTAAAAAAATGTTTGGCTCCTTATGATCTTTGTGCATGCAACTATAATATTAATACAGACCACGGAACTGTTCATTAAGAAATGACTTTAAATGAGGTTGATGCTTGTAAATCTGGAGAGATACAGATGTTAAATGCTGCCATTCCTTCTCATATACAGCCGTATGGCTAATAATTTCCAAGTGGCTAAAGCTCTTGTTAGCAAGAGTGCTGGTGTGTTAAGAATGGCCCTATAAATAACTTTAAGAACTGAAGTTGAAGGTGCTTCTTTTAAAGACTATTGTTAACTAAACATTATTGCCAAACAGATGGAAAGCATTCACCAGCCTGATGTTTTTAGGCCTAATTATATTATCACCAGTCCTGTACGGCTGAGTTGAAGAGGTGTATCCAGAGGCCAATTTATAATCATTTAGCCAACACCTGTTTGGGAGATATTGACAGTCAAAGGGCACATTTAAAAAAAAAAATCACATATGTTCTTGTATTTGTTGCCTCAATGTGAACAGTGTCTAGTTACAAACAAACTTGGGACAAGAAGAAGGAAATTGACTGGAAACACATAATTGTTTCCAAAACATTTTTATCTGTCTGTCTTTTGGTACCTCTTGTAAAGTGGCTTTTATTTTTCTCTTGTTCTTTCAGTTTTCTGTACTGTTTGCCTCTGGTTGTGGGTTTTTTTAAAATTTTTTAAATTTTATGCCTTTTCGTTAAGCAAGGATAACAAAACCAGTTCTATTGTTATCATTTATTCAGATGATTTTCACTGTTTCTTGAAGCCTCGGGTACGACACCCTAAAAATTGTTCAGCAAACTCAGTGATCTGGGGACATTTGCCTTTCCCTACTGTGTCCTTGACATGAAAACTGTGTGTCATTCCTTTGGCAAAAAATCTCCATAACACCAACTTCTGTTGATATTTCTTTTGCTAGAAGGTGCAGAACAGCTTTTAAAATTGGGGGCAACCCTAGTAAAAGAGGAGATCTCTGAGATGGAGAGAGTGTCGGTCACTTTGTTTCCTTTGATGAAATTTGGTAAGAGAAAAAGTGTCAGAAAAGGTTCTTCTCCTCTTGCTTGAGAGGCTCGGGATGCAACAGGGAGAGGTGGAAGGCAGTGTTTTGGATGTGGCCATCCCAAAGAGTGAAGGTTGCTTTGCTGCAAGTGCTGTTTGGGGGACACCAGCACAGCCCTGCCCTGAGACCTGTTCTCCTGGGCCTGTTGCACGTCCCCACCTCACCTTGCAGTGGGCACTGAATGGGACGATGACTTCTGCAGCGCTCTTGGCATGGGGAAAGTCAGAATGTCCACCTGGCAGACCTCAGCCTTCAGAGACAGCGGGGTACAACTGCATCACTGCCCCAAGCAGCAGGGAGATAAGGGAGGCGGTGTGCTGTGTTGTCCTTCTCTTGTCACCTGATTGAATCTCACACCATATCATTTCTGGCATGTTGTTCCTCTGCAAGAAGTCTCTTTTGATGGAAGCTGACTTGGTCTTTGCTGCATCTTGTCTGTTGAGCTCAGTTTGGTAATCTCAGTACTGGCATTTTCAGCCCTTTAGATGTTTGATTTTGTAGCCTAAATATTTTGGAATAACTGTGTGTAAATGTTTATACAGGAAATTTATAATGCCTATTGTAAATAAACAGTGGGTGCAAGATCTTCTTCTTGTTCCTAGAGGAGGGTTGGGCTTGGGCTTGTGCTGCTTGTGTGGCTGCCTTCCAGCTGATGCTTTTCAGGTACATCTTGTATGTGCAAGTACACACAACAAACGTAAGATATTGGAGTTTGAAAAAATTAACTCCTGAGCAGGGTGATTTGAAAATGGACATGTGGAGTGTTCCAGCTCCCTAAAGATGCGGTTTCTGAAATATGTATACACATAGATATTTTTGTGTGTTTTGTTTTCAACACATAAATAAATGGAGCTTCCTAAGAAGGAAAACAGTTATTACTCATTGCTGTGTTGTTTGCTTTCACTAGGGGTGATGTACCCCTAACAGAGATGCTCTCAACAGCTGTAGGTGTTCTCCTCTTTGCAGCGAACCCATCCACTCTGTTCTCCCTAAATAAATTCTCTTTTTTTAGTTGCTGTTACCTTAATACTAGTTTACAGTAGCACAAAGGGACTTCCTTGCAGCCAGTTCTGTTGTGGCTTATGAGTGTTGCAGAACAAAAACAGCAGTAGAGGAATGAGACAGCAGTGACTATACAGTTGATAAAACAGTTTTTTTTTTTTTTTGTTTTTGTTTTTGTTTTTGTTTTTTTTTCTCTGTGTGGCCAGTTCTTAGTTTAGCTTCCTGGAAAGAAGCTATTTAGCCACCCAGACAAAAACCCCTCTGAGGGGTAACCTGTTGGTGGGCGATACATTTGATGTACAGGAAACATGTACAGGTGCAG
Source organism: Nycticryphes semicollaris (assembly GCA_013400055.1). NCBI lineage: Eukaryota > Metazoa > Chordata > Aves > Charadriiformes > Rostratulidae > Nycticryphes > Nycticryphes semicollaris. The sequence goes on from VXBJ01001878.1 coordinate 723,264, forward strand.
TGAGGACCTAAGCGAAGTGACTCAGGAAGGTTACTTCAGTGACTACGTGAAGGGTACTTTTTGTGCTTCATTGCGTTGCTGCCATTGCATTTCTGTAAATTTTAAATTTCTGTATTATCACTCTAATTATAAAGTACTGGTTATTTCCCTTACCAAGTTAGGATTCATTCTTTATTTTAACTGTCTGGGAATCAAGTGACACTCTGGTAGTTCTCTAGATATCTGTATCCTCAATCAAATTTCTTTCAAAAAAAAAAAAAGGTTATCAAATGTATGCTACAGAGCTTTATTTTTTAAAAATCATTAATTATGTCACTTCATTTTGAAGAATATTCAATATTAGATTTAAGAACCGTGTTTTGTTAACTTATTCACGTGACTCTTAAATATGCCTGTGAATACTTTTTGCTTAGGTTTTGCTTGTAATGGACACTAGAACACAGCAGACTTTTATATTGAAGGTGAGTAAAGACTTTTATTACTTCTCTAAACAGTTTGACCTCCTAAATTACACCACCACACAAAGATCAATTTGCATCTCTTGTACAGAGTTACCTCTGTGATATATTATGTTAATACATGTATCTCTATTAAGCGCACTGGAATTCTTTTTGTTGGTATTCACTTGCTTTCCTTTCCTTTCTCTCTGACTTCTCTACTGCTCAGATTTGGTGGTTTTACACCCTTGAGTTGCCACCGGTTATTGAGGTCAACACTGTAACAGGCTTTGGTAAAGAATCACAGTTTCAATATGCTGCTTAAAACATCTGTAAAGCCCTGGTGGCTCAGGATATGAGCAGGCTGCTGGTGAAGGTGAAAATTCTCCTTAGCCCAAGTACACCCACAGCACTTTGTGTTTAGTCTTCCCTTAGCTGAAGAATATGATATTGGCCAAAGTGGCTTCTGGATGAAATGGATGACTGGTCTTACCCAAAATTGCTTTCCTATGTTTTACATCAGTAGGCTGTGAAAACTGAGTATAAAGTAACTAAACGATTGAATTAATGAATAGTTAATTGGTCAGAAGAAAGTTTTTCACATTATTCTCTTGTGTTTCAGAAAGTGCTGAGATCAAGATCCCAATATGCTCGGAGCATCTGTGATGCTGAGAATTAGTTTAGTATGAGTATTGTTATTGTGGCCATTATTTCAGGCTTCCTTGACATGAATTCCACTGCTGATGGGAGGAAGGGCTGAAAAACTGTCCCCCAAACATGAAGCTCTAATTAGTTGTTGACAATTTGTAACTTCACTTCAGGTCTGGCTTACAACCCTGCCTTAACTTTGAGCATCTGGCCTTTGAAGTTGTTTGTTTTAAGTATGTGCAGGGTACAGAAAACCTGTTCCTTCCTCAGAAAGGATTATTTGTGGATATTGTATATTAGAACCTCACTTTATCTACTGGCAGATAGGGTAACATTGAATTTCCCATTTAACTGCTTATGTTTATCAATATTGTAATAGGTCACACTATTGACATGATTTTTTTTTCTCTTTCTCTCTCCCCTCCCTTTCTCCCTCCCACATCAATTTTTTCACTTCTGGCAACTTCATCTCTGTGCTACCTCCCAAAAATCATTACCTCTCAAGGAGACTAATCCTTTCCTTTCCTTTTTGTTGCAGCGGTTGTTGTCCTTAGGAAAGTACAATGGAAATGTGAGGATTACCTGTAAGGCTAAGGCATTCTTTTGTCTTTAGAACTTGAATTGAATTTTTTTAATAGTGTCTTTTGGTCACACACAAAAATAAAATTTTAAAAAAAGGTCACAGGGAAATAACTGAGTGTCATCCTGATGACTTAGTTTGAGAGAGATTCTAATAAAAACATTGACCCATGTAATTGATTTTAATGGCAGCTTTGTGCCATCTTCTGTTCTCTGGAAATGCGCCAGATGCCATCAGCACAGCCTCGGGGGACCGAGGGGCATAGAGCAGCAGATGAGTGGTTTCTCTGAAGCCCAGAGTAACTCGGATAGATTAGTTTGGTTGATAAACACAGAGCACAGCAGGCTCCAAAGGCAACTGAGGGTACAACTGACCTTTTTGTTCTCTGTCAGGGTCTAAGGAAAAGTAGTGAGTACAGCAGGAGCAGAACGACCATCATCCCCCGCTGTGTGCCCAACATGGTGTGTCTGCACAAGTACATCATCTCCGAGGAGTCTGTCTTTCTCGTGTTACAGCATGCAGAAGGTTTGTCTCTTGTTTAAGTATATTGCTGAAAAGAGTCAAAGGTTTAAGTTTTGATCAGTGGTGCATTTCATTGCCAAATTAATCTCTTATACATCTAATTAAAATATATTTAGTGTCCCTAAGAGATGTCATGTGAGACACCCCACTCCCATCCTCCATCCTTCCCTCTCCCTCTTATTCTGCAGTGGATCTGATTCCTGTTTCAAATGGCCTCAAATCCTGATCAGTTATGGGAATTGTAGCATTATCGAAAGCTTCCAACTGTGTATTTTCTACAGGAGAGTGAGGGCTTTGACTGCAACAGCTATCTGAGTATTTACAGTCATCTCTCAGAGAGAAAGTCTTTGGCTAATAAATCTTTTTAGCATCTTATAGTTAAAATGACAACTATCCACACAGGTATTTAATAACTCGCTGCTAAAAAACACGAACATTTGCCTGTTGGGTAGTATTGCATAGTTATTCTGATCTGCATTTTTAAGAAAATAGCTAGTGGTATCACACAGGAGTTCAAAGCAGAATGACAGAGTTGTGCCTTCAAACTATTTGTAAAATTCCTGTTAAATGTACAGGGAACAGGTGGCACAAAATAATTACATTTTGATTTTTTTATCTAACACCTGGATTTAAATATTCCCTAAATGTAATTACCCATATTTGTTTAGAATGAGTGCAGAATATAAATTTTGGGATTGATAATAGTTCTTTTTGTAGGAAATGTTAATAATTCAGTGAGAATGGATGATGTGAAAAAACTAAGATAATTGATAGAGAAGATTGAATTGAATATTACATTGAATATTATTTCTTTTTTTTCCTAATCACTTAGATTTTAGCTTTTCCTTGAACAATTTGTCACATGAGGCCAGTTAAAGCTAACTTTACAACATGAATGTTTCTGCTATGTGTCCCTTAATTTTGCTGTTAGCGGTGATGCAGGAAGAAAGGCCTGGCATTACCGTACTGCCTGATGGTGATCTCGAGAGCTTACAGAGCTGCTCTGTACAATGCTACTTTTCTTGAGGTCTCCAATTCGGCAGAATTACCTGGAGACTATCACCTGAACTGTAATCTCCATATAAGCTGGTACATTTTGTTTGGAGAAATAATATTTTAAAAAACTCAACAAAACAAGCAAAAAGCCAACTCTTGGCAGATAACAACTACCTTTAAGGCTAGGATGATCAAAGGATTAGAGACAGGATAAAATAATAGTAAAAAAAAAAACTTGTTCCTAATCCTTCTGCAGTTTCTGAAGACCTACAGTTTTTCTCTTTTCTTCAGGAAGAACATTCCTGCTCGAGACAGGTGGAAAACGGGGTAAAGATGTAGTGGAATTTGGGGGGAGTAGTGGTCAGATGGAGCGAACAAAAATTTTAAGGCTTAATGTGACCAGTTGACAATCTCTTGGAAGCAATGATTTTATTGTGACAACAGTGAGAAAAATGGAGACATTGAACAATCAAATCTCTTTCATTTAAGAACACAAACCTCAGTTTAACATTTGGGGTGGATGGGGTGTTGTCCTTACAAAAGAATAACTCTCCTGGTTGTCTTTGACATGGTCACAAATCCAGTGAAATGTGTGCTTGGCCTGAACGTCTTGCTCTTACCAACATTGGCTCTAACATTTTTCCATATTTTGAGTTCTATGGGAGAAGAATTTTTAATCCACTAAGTGCCTTGTAAATCAGTTTTGTGCGACACACAGCCCTGTGCAGCACCCCAGCCACTTGTTTGATCTGCCGGCAGCAGAGATGGTGTCTGTCAGGCATCCTCATTTTGACTGACTGGGTGGCAAACACGTAGTTGGAGGCAGCTACAGCTCGTGTTGCCTTTTTCAGAGCTGCGGGTCAAAGCCCTGCAAGTAGGAGACATGGGAGGAAGGGGGGGGTTATTCTGAGGTGGAGGTGGGAGAGGAGGTGCTGATGGCATATGAGTACTTTCTACAGGAAGAGTTCTGCAGGGGAGGAGTGGGTAGGGAGCATTGCAGGGAGGATGGAGGAGCAGCAGGGGAAGAAGGGGAGAGCTGCAAGGCTCAGAAGGGATTTCAGTGTGGCTGAGGGCTGTTGTTGGTTATACATGATGCATGGGTTCACTGGACTTGGACACTTGTGGGTATAAGTTATAAGCTGCATAGGGTTTTCCCTCACTTTCTGATAACGCAGCAAGTAGTTTGGAAGTGGATTCTCCTCTATTCTTGTTTGCAAACCATTCAAAAATTATTATATGCTATAAGGATTTTCCCCTGATTATCAGGGAATTAACAAAGTTAATTTATTAAGGATACTCCCCTGCTATCATAAAATTACTGTCTGGGCTCAGAACAGGCAAAAGGAGAGAAAAAGAAGTGATATATTCTGTTCTATAGAGAGGTAGGGGTACAAAGTGATGAGTTAATTGCCCAAGAATGCGTATGAAAAGCATACTGGGCCTGATCCCAAATCCCTGACTGGTATAATAATTTTGTGTTGCATTGAGAACTGCTATGCTTACCCTGTCCCAGGAGCTGGACTGGTGCTGGAAAGTGGTTCAGGAGAAAGGCTTAATTTTCTAACTATAAAGCATGAATGAAAATAGGGCTGAAGTTACGCTGTACTATATGCAGGGATTAGCTTTGCCCACCCACAGAATCACAGAATCACAGAATCTTAGTGGTTGGAAGGGACCTTTGAGATCATCGAGTCCAACCACATGAAAAAAAA
>VXBJ01001878.1:728785-772835 GCA_013400055.1 Nycticryphes semicollaris
CAAAACTATAAAGCAGGACCTCCCTTTCATAAACCCATGCTGGCTGGCCCTGATCCCTCGGCTGCCCTGCACTTGCCTTGATGATAGACTTGATCACATCACTCTTACGTTAGTAGCACTCATCCTTTAAATTACAAGGATAACAATACCAGGAATTCCTATATATAAAGCTAGCTTAAAATTGTGTCCATCTCAGGCCAAATGTAAATAGAGAAGGTGCTCGTACTTAATTTTGGGAAAGGATAAAAATTTCTAGGACAGTACTTTTTAAGTGAAATTTTATTCCATGGCTTTATAAATGCTCTTAACATTCATAGTTCAAGTATTTCTATTCCAAGAGTAAAGAAGATTCTGCCAGTCAAATTTGTAAGTGATGCTAATTTATTATGTTAGATGTATTAGCTACACTGTTGAGAAGTTCAAGGGTGAAATATTAATTTAAGTGGGCAATGGCTTGAATTACAGCAAATTCTAAGGAGGCTTTAATTTTATGTACAGATATTAGGCATTTGCTAAGCAGCTTACTATCTCCTGTTGGTAGTAAATATTGACTGTATTATTAAACGCAGCACTATTGGGTTTGTCTGGAATTCTGCAAGTTTGACCACAGGCTCTTGCTCAAGATGAAGACATTTTGTTGTCTTTTCTTTTTCCCCTTTAAGTAAATGACGATGCTCTTTACATCCTCAGAATCAGTGGGTGAGGTCTTGGGTCCTCTTACAGGCTTTTCTCATGGCTACAGTTGGAGGCTTCAAGGGTGTCTCAGAAGCATGAAAGTCCGTAAAGTTATCTTGTAGCTTTGTTGGAAAGCACTTGGCAGATTCTAGTGTGGTAGAGAGCCAATCTGATGTTAATAAGGCCTCGCTTCTTCTTGGCACTACTAACTCCAGAAATTTTAGAAACAGATGCTTCAAAAATAGGCTGGGGGGCTTCCATGGGACATCAAAGTTTAAGTGGCTGTTAGAAGCTGTCAAATCTTTTTAAGCATAAACAAGCTGGAGTTCCTATCAATCTGGAGAGCACTCAAGAAACTTCATGCTGAAGAGGCTTGCTGCACGCAGGAATTGATAGACAACACCACAGTAGCGTTCTGGCTTGCAAAGCTGGGGATTTGTTGTTAGGGAAGGAGATAGTACTAGCTGTAAATATTTGACAGCTATTGGAAAATGCAGGAAAGGTGATACGGTCCTTGGCAAGTGACTTTTTCAGGAGGCTGCTTTGAAATAATAGCCCTTGCTCAAAGTGCATGAGGAAGTGGGAGCTTTGCCTAAACTAGCAAACTTTGCAGCAGAGATTCACCAGCAGCAGTGGGAGCAGCCGGGCATGTAAGACTCTGGTGTTTGTAACTACTGTCATGTTAGAGATTAGTCTGCAGATTAGCTTCCAATTCATGTGTATGCTGCAACCCCACTGTGGCTGCCATCGGGATGCAGTGAAACGTTATTGTGGTATCATGGCTGTGCCTACGTGTCTGGTTCCCTCTTGGCCTCAAAACTTCACAAGCATAATTTTATGTAGTCGTCGTATATATTAACATCATGAAGTTTACCAGTAGGCATGCCTTTATTGAAGTGGAGGACAGTGATATTAAGAAAACCATAAGGTTGTTCTTCTTTCCAGCAAGGAAGAATGTTAATTTGCACGAGGTGCATGACTTATGATTGGTACTTGTGGCCATAAGCAAATTCTTATGCAGTGATGTAGAGAGTTGGGCCCGGTTTTGGAGAATGATTCAGGCAGATGGGTTTCAGTACTCTGTTTTTCTTCTCTATCCGATCCACAATTATTTGGAAGCCTGCACTGTTCACTTTAACTTTGTTTGGGATTTCCTAAACAGAGTGATTACTGCATTCTTAGCTGCATTCCAGTTCTGCAGGAACTGGGAGTATACTGTCCTTCAGAGTAAACTCATCGGCCAAGCCAGCAAAAGCCATTGATTTATTTTGGAATATGCCTCCTTAATCAGCCAGTCTTTCAGAATGTGAAGCTGAAATGGTAAGTGTCTGAGCAGTGGGTGAGGAAGAATCCATCAGGTCATGAATTTTTCCTCTTGGCTAAAAAAAAAAAAAAGAAAAAAAAGCATGTTTAGGAGAATAAACTTGCTAATCTATTGGCTTGCTTTTTATCCCATGATAGGTACTATGTAGTCCCTGTATCTTCTTCTGTTTGGTGCTCCTGTGTCAAGTGCTATTAATGACAAAAAACTGCAGAAATATGTGAAAGAATATAAAACCATTATGGAACTAACAAGATTCCTGGGCAGCTTCATCACTTGGTGGCTTTATGCCGAAATTTCCTGTTGATTATTTTGGACACTAACTTCTTAGGTTCTGCCTCTGGAAGCAGAGGTATGTCCTCCAGAATGCTGGAAACGTGGTTAAGTAAGGAAATTCTAATAAGTAATTTTACATTGAATAACTGCAGAAGAATGTAGAGCTTGGTGATTTCCATGTGCTAATAAAACCAGAAAGAGCGAGCTAGTCTGGTTGTAGAGTCAGTTCATGGTAGAAGAAAGTGATCTGAATAATTGGTTATGTTAATATTGTACTTCTGAAATGGTATTAAACACTAATAAACTTTAGCTTAAACTGGTAGCTTTTATAGTTATTTAGCACGTTAGACAATTTGACAACGACTGAAGCTTCCTTTTTTTGGATTGATTTCTGTAATTTCTGTTTTTATAGATTCCTGATACTATATTAGCATGGCTTGCTAATGGGTTTTCTTGATCTTACACAACACATGGGGAGAGGAGGAAAGATTATTAGTATGTCATTCATAAAGGCATAATTATATACCCAGATACAAATATCACTCTTGTTTGACCCTGGATTGGACATTTTCAAAAAGGAATAAAATTGTTGTTTTTCACTGTAGAACACAATTATTGAATAGCATTTATTTACGTATTTCCACTTGACCAGGAGGCCAGTCTTGAAATATTTGTATGTAAACATATTTGGACATAATAAATATTTTGTTTCATATTTACTTGCATTTTAACTCTAAGTTGGAGTTGCAGTAAGCAGTCGTTTCCACTGTGATTTCTAAGTCCAAGCGATTATTAATGAGCATTCTTTTTTAAAAAGGTAAGATAATATGTTTGCAAATAGAAACTGTGTCATTGTTGCAGTTCTGTCTGTTTTCACAGGTGGAGGTGGTGAATTCCTGAATACTGTAAGGATAAAGAGACTTTTTTTTTGTCTTTTGCAAATTTTTAGTTCTGCTGGAATCTTTTGCAATTGAACATTTTTAAAAACACGGCCTGAACCTCGTGACTTTTTCAGTGATTTTTCTGTGGGGTTATGAAGGATTGATATCAACATGTTGCTTTTCCTTCTTGGGTCTCCTTCTTTCTTAAGCCACGCTAAGACTTTGAGTAAAGGCCAAAATCTAGTGGGGGCAGCATGACATCTTGCATGAAGTGAGGTGAAGGGAGCAGAAGACAGGAGCTGTTCTGAGAGCAGCTTGACCTGTCTGTAGGTGAAAAGCAAAGTTGCGTAAGGATAATCATACTGCCAGGCAGCCCAGACCTTTCTTACCTAAATATAGGGCTATGAAACATTTGGGTCAGTGAGAGCTCTTCAGGTGTCATGCGTAAGAGCACACCTGGTGTCCAGTAATGACACAGGAAAAAAACCTGACAACAGATCACAGAAACACGGTTTTGAGCTTTCTGCGCCCCCAGGTCAAAGCTCAACCCAGGCTTTGGGTTTGGCAGAAAGACCTTTTCCTACTACTTGAATCTGAGGAAGGACTGATGGTGCTAGTATCTGCGTTAAAGTCACGCCTGGAGGCTGAGATGTTGTGCCAGGCACTGTCCAAAGCTGCAAAGACATGATGTGGGTCTTTGTGGGTCATGTTCTGTTAATGCCCTTTGAAACCTGAGATTTGTATTTTCATAAGAAATTTGTGAAGCACAAATTATAAAGACCACTATATGAAAACAGAAATATTTAGCATTTGCTTGTACTAGTTAATATAATGCAGGTAGGGTGGGGAGATGTGTTTTATTAAATGCAGCAGGAGCGTGGTTGTCAAATGAGATTTGATTGTTTGGTATGAAATGACCCTGAATAATTCCATACCTAGTTAATAAGCTGGGCAAAGTTATTTTGCAAGCACTGTTTACTTAAAGTGATTTAATTGAAATTTTAATGAAAATTAATTGTTATTAAAACATTGTTCCATCAGAATCTTGGAGTAAAATTAAACTTGCGTGTTGCTTCTTTTGTCATGGATGAAAGTGTGGGAAGGAGGAGAAAGTCTTTCACGCATATAAAAATGTGTATGTTCTCACTCTCTTTTCTGTTGCTGTGTCTCCCTGGCATTCCATAGCAAAACCATGAATGAATGTAAGAATGTAATAGTAGAAAAAGAATTATTGGTCATTATGGGATGAACAACTTTTGTTTTTATGAAATTAGTTTAAAACCAGTAAATCTGAAGTTCTGTGCAAGCTGCAGGGCTCAGAAAGCAAGGCAGCGTCCTGGCTCTGCCTTTTCCCTGCGAACAGCTGTGTAACGTGTCCTATTTAAGGCAAGCAGCTTCATCTTAAGAGTCTGCATGGTCTTACTGCTTCTCATGGAGGCAAGGACCTGCTCGTCAGGCACTTCTGGGAGGATCAAGCCCTTGGTCTCACCCACTCAGGGCAGCAGGTCGCTTGTGTCCAGGAGGGTTCAGAGTTGGTGCTGCCCAAGGAGGCAGTCTGCTTGGCTGGGCTGAGAGCTGCTGCTCTGCCGGGAGGGACTGATGAGGCTGCAGCTCGCTACCATGGCATGGCACACTTGTAGCTATCTTGAGTGTGTCTTTGGGTAAGTATTTCAGGTGCTTATTCAATACAGTGGTCAATATAGCAGTTCTTGTTCCATTCTTCACAAGCATTGCTTCGTTTGCTCCTCTTAATTTACCTGGCCTCTTTTCTTGTTGTCTTCTAGGAGGTGGCAAGGGTCATTCTGAACTATTAAGTCCATTTGTATTTTATGTCAGAAACCATGTAGATTAATACATTTAAATTGTCGTTTTTACCACTGGACTCAAGCTGTTAGAATTCCCTTGTATTATTTTTAATATACTTAGTTTCACTACAACCACTGAGATTATTTTTTTTCCCCTTCAAAAACAAGTCTTGTCTTAGCCAGGGGGATGGAGGGCAAGAAAGCTCCACATTGTATTATTCAAATTCATTTTTAAAGTATCAAGGTTTTTCTGCCTTTGATAAGTTATTTTTGAAATACCTGGGAAAATAGAAAACCTGTTCCTAGGCTCCTAGGCAATGAAAAATACTTTTTTCTTTTATTGTACTTTTTAAAGGAATTTTGCCTGATATGGGGAGTGTTTAAAAATAACTACTAAAGACTGTATTTTGGAAAAATATAAAACTCTGTTTTATCCAAATAAGTAAAAAAAAAAAAAAAAAAAAAGCAAAAACCAGTCAAAACTTTGCAGATGCCCAGGGGGCTGGGTACTTATTTTTTTTCTTCTACAAGGATTTTATTAGAACCTCTGCATTTTCCGGAGCTTCTGTACAATCTTTTGAATTTAAATATCCTGACTTTGCATTTTCCCACAAGTTATCAAAGGTGACTTTCTAGCTTTAAGCTGAATTCTTTGTCACGTGCAACAGATGCAATAACTTCTTGATTTGTTTAGTGCAAATTATGTTTTGTATTCTGCAAGCTTTTTTAAATATGTACAATCTTTGGAAACACAGAGAGTCCTATTTTGTATTTTGTTTTCTAAATGTAACTTTTACTTTTGGAGCTGTAACTTTCTTAGAGTCTTTGATGTGAAGGAGCTGGTTTACCAATGTAACTTAGAGTATTGATAAAGGCTTGTGCAGTGCAGCAAGGCATAAACAACTTTACTGAGTTCTGAAGTTAAAGGGAGAAATGCATCTACATTTATCTAACAAAACCCACTTTTTCAATGGGAGAAACAGATCCTTAAAATATCCTGCTATTATGAAGTAATTCCCTTCCCCTTATTGAACTTGCTAATTAGTATTTAGTCCATCTCCCCTAATGTTTCTTAGGAGCTTGGAGCTCATAAGCGCAATACAGAAGTATTTAGGACAGGCAGAAGTGGTGATGGGCACTAAACCATTTGATCTTCCCTAGTTTTTGCTTTCTTTTGAAACAGCAGATGGGGAGTAGTCAGCACCATGCAACTTGAGACAGACTCTGAAATGAGACTTTACTGAAGTTTAAAAAAAAAAAAAGCAGCTTAATCTCAGATGCAGCTCTTAAAATATTTATGTATTAATACAAATCTGCTTGAAAAGCAACTTGTGGTCCCTGTAATTATTTCCTCCTGAGGCAGTGGATCCAACTTGCTCTGTGGGCACAAGGATGTAGTGCATTGTGACAATGAGGGTATTTTTCTGTTTCATAATGAAATCGATTCTGTTTTGAGTGAAACTAAGAGATTCCCCTCCCTTTCTTTTCCTGCAGGAGGAAAACTGTGGTCTTATGTCAGTAAATTCTTAAATAGAAGTCCTGAAGAGAGCTTTGAAATTCCTGAACCCAGAACATCCAGTTCAACTAAAATTTACCTGGAGCAGCCAACACCTAGTCCTAAAGAAATCAGTAGCAGCACCGACTCGAGGGAAAGCTACGGGGAGAGCACGCTGAAGGTGGTCCCACTGAAGAGTAGCCTAACGCCAAGCTCTCAGGATGACAGCAGCAACCAGGAAGATGGCCAGGAGAGTTCGAAGTGGATGGACTCAGCATCCAGCTCAGAAGAAGAGTGCACTACTAGTTACTTAACGTTATGCAATGAATACGGGCAAGAAAAAATTGATTCTGGCTCTCTAAATGAGGAACCGGTGGTTAAAGTGGAGAGCGGAGGTGTAAATACCAAAGAGAGAAGTTGCTTACAAAAATGCAGCGTGGTTGGCAGCGATAGCTTCACCTCTCAGATTGCATCTCGAGAACGAAAGCTTTTCATTGATGATGCCGAGCCGGAAATAGCTAGCCCTACTAGGATATTGGACTCATTAACTAAATCAAAGAACAGCCCCATGGAACTCTTCAGGATAGACAGCAAAGACAGCACTAGTGAGCTCCTGGGGCTTGATTTTGGAGAAAAATTGTACAACCTGAAATCAGAGCCTTTGAAGCCGTTGTTTTCTGTCCCAGATCGTGACAGAAGCTTGGATGCCCTAGAGAGCAGAATATGTGTGAAAGCTCATGACACTGTAAGCAGGGGTTCGAATGACTCTGTGCCAGTTATCTCCTTTAAGGATGCTGCTTTTGATGACGTAAATAGCGTTGATGAAGGACGGCCTGATCTCCTAATAAACTTACCCGGTATGTCTGATGAAACAGAAGAGGCAGCAGCGTCAAGGCCAACAAAGTTTACAAAAACTGACAGGGATGCATCGGAAGTAAAGTTACTGGAAACACCTGATGTCTTACAGTTAAATAATTCTGCAGAGCCTTACCAAGCTTTTGATCAAGAGCCAAATCATGTGGCACCAGAAGTGGGTGATCCATCCCTGGAGGAAGCAAATGGACAAAGTGGTGTCACTCAGGGAGCTCTTGGGACCCTCTTTACATCTGACCAAGAGGTAGGTAGTTCAGAAGACGGGGCTCTGTTTCAAGGGCTTGGAGCCTGCTCCTTAAACGTGCCAAGCAAAGAAGAAAGTTTATTTGTTTCCAACCCGCTCTCAGGTGCTCAAGATACTAGCTCGGACGGAGGCATGTTAAGAAATGAAGCAGTGCTGCTGTTTTCCGATCAAACTGGAGACTTTGGGAAAGAGGAAACAGACCCGGCTTTGTTACCAGCCACGGAAAGTAAAAAGACAGCAGCAAAGAAGGAAGACAAAATAGCAGTAGCAGGGGAGAAGGAAATACATCAAATTTTTCAGGACCTCGACGAAAGATTAGCGATAACCTCCAGGTTTTATATCCCAGAGGATTGCATTCAAAGATGGGCAGCTGAAATGGTTGTAGCCCTTGATGCTTTACATAGAGAAGGAATTGTGTGCCGCGATTTGAACCCAAACAACATCTTATTGAATGATAGAGGTCAGGAACTTTTGCAAATGCATTTCTTTTTATTCGCTGTTGCTTCCAATTAACTGAGTAGGCGTTTTATCTTGTAATTAGTATCTTCATTTCCTGTCTAGAGCTTCATTATCAGTGCAGCAAATTCACCCCCAGTAATAGCTTCTAGTACTTAATGATGCCATTATTCTTAATGATACTGTTTTTAGCTACAAAAGGAGTAATTACAGTTCACTTCTGCAGAAAATGGAAGGGAAAAATGTTTTGATTTCTCCTGTCGTTTTGTTTTTAGGACACATTCAGCTAACGTATTTTAGCAGGTGGAGGGAGGTTGAAGATTCCTGTGACAACGATGCCATAGAGAGAATGTACTGTGCCCCAGGTTAGAGCAATCACCTACAATGTTTCACTTGGAAAGTAGATTAGCAGCTTTCATTTTCTCACGGAGCCTCTATAGCAAAGAGCTCGAGATCATGCAATGTCTGAATTTTCTTTGCTTTTTCCTGAATGTCTCAAAAAGCTAGAGGGCTCATAACTGCTTTACTGGTGAACTGTGGTGGTGTTTGTTAGATCATTTCCATAAAGTGTAATTGTATTTAATGTCTTGTTTAAGCAAATTTAAGGAATGTTTTGTTTTCTTGCAGTTATTTGCTATGTGTGAGTACAATTTGATAAGTGAAAAGAGCAAATAAGGAGAAGGGCAGACTGAAAAAATGACACTAAGAGCCTTAAAAATGCAAAAATTTATACATGCAAAGAACATGGAAGAGAAAAAAAAAACATAGCAGTTGGAAAAAAGCAACCCTAATAGGCTCAGAGGTGCCTCTGACATATTTGATGAGCTACAGTGGGCTTTGAAATAGTTTAGAGAGCTTTTTTCTTAGAACTGCTTTCATCAATCATGAGGGTGATAAAATCAATATCTCTTGGGTTTCTATAGCAAGGATGGCACTTGAAACCAAGCCCTCCCTCTTTTCCTTTTCCCAATTTATTTTCTGCTATTATTGTGGTCAAATGGTAGTAGCAGCCAAAAAATCAGGTGGTTTACTTAAAACTTCATGTTTTCAAAATTTCATAGCTAGCTTAAAAATCCCTACTTTTAGCGTTGAAATGCCTAATGGGAGTCTCTTCAGATTTTCAGTTTGCTCTTTTTATTCTGAATTTGAAATGCCAACATCTCCTTTCTGCTGAGTGCTAGGTCTGGCTAGGCATTGCAGCTTGGCATGCAGGTCATTCTCAAGTCTGTAAAAATGCTCAAAAAAAAATTCAGAATAAGCGTGATTAGTAATGGGAGTTCTGAACTTAGTTTGGCATCAGGTGTTTATTCTGTGACTTAGTCTTGCAACTGAAATACAGTAAGGAACTGCTCTCTCTGAATAAAGGTGGTAGGATCTCAACAAAGAAAAAAATAATCGAATGCCAGCCTCTTGAGATAAATAGTAAATAAATATTTTCTATCCAGGTGCAAGCCAGAAGGGAAGGTCTTACAGAAAAGAATTTTTAGCTATCAAAGCAAACCCAACACCTTCATTCTCACCCTCACCCCACTTCAATTCAAGAACAAGAAAATTGGGGAATCCCAGCAATGCTTGTGGTTGTTAAATAGAAACATGTCTGTGTGGGCAACCTGTGTGACGCCCTCTTAGAAAGGGGCATTTTCCTGCCTTCCTAACCCAGCCTCATACAAAGCGCTCCCTATTTGAGTAGTAGCAAAGATGGAAGTGCAGCCTTTTCCCACCCTGGCATCATTAATGAGCTATGAAAGTCAAAGCTTAATTTTTCTGTATTTTAATGAGGGTCCAAAGAGAGGCTTTTTTTGCCCCCTAAGCCCCAACCATCCAACCCCTGCAGTAATTAAGTGTTTAGGGAGCAGTTGAAATAATATTTAGAAGTCCCCAAATGCAAGAATAAAGTTTTCTGCATCATCATTATTTCTACCTCACAGCACAGGTGTGGTGTCATTCTGGGCTTTTCTTGGTTACGTTGTCCTCTCCTCTCGCCCTCTCTGCCCCTACCCCGAGCTCAGTTTGCTTTGCCTGTCTGTAACCTGCTAGCTCCAAGATGAGTAATTTGCGAATGCAAATATTAGATACATGCAAGGGGGCCGAATCGGTACTGCTCTGTGATTCCTACCTTCCGTATTTCTTGATGTTCATGTTATCTCTGCAAAGCTTACTCGTATCCCAGTGTAGCTATTTCAGGCCAATATTTGCATAGGAGAGTAATACTTGGTATAACTTAGCAGTACAAAATACATTTTGGTGCCAAGTGCCGTTCTATTTCGAGCAACAGTTTAGTACCTGTAGCTTCAGTGATGGTGTATAGCTGGGTCCAGAGCAGCTTTCTGAGGGCTACTGCTGCTGGTAAATCTTGCTCTAGAACTTTTGATCAGCATCAGAAATATAATCATGTTAGTGGGCTTTCTTAAGGCTACCATGTCACAGGGAAAGGAAACCCTTGTTTGGATGATCGTTTTTCATTTTAAGGAGCGTACCCTGTCCCTGGAACCTGACTTTCTCCCTTATTGTGGTAACATTGCTCCTCATGCGGCTTCTTGGAGTAAGGAGTTTGAAATTATACTTGTGCTTTAATTCGATATACTAAGAGAAATTGGCAAGTTCAGGTTTTTTAAATTATTTTTAAATTGCTTTTTAAAACAAATTGTAAATATTGGTCACAGCTTGCTTTTTTTTTTCCTGCTGAAGGAAGGGCTGCAGTTTTCTAGAGGCAAACAAGGGATCTTTGCAAAATTTCATCAAGTCTTATGATTTCTTACCATAAAACAATACATTAACTAAATAAAGTGACTCCAAGTGACTCTTTTATATTGTTTTGAATTTTCCTGGTGTTTCCAGTATTGTGTGCTGTGTTGCCCCACCTGTGGGTATTCAGCCTTCTCTCTCCTTTTCTCTCCTGACTGAAGGATGCAGTGAAATTTGGCTTGTAAACTTTTGTCTCCATGTGGTTAGCTCGGTGTGTTTTCATCGGAGTTTGGGGTAGAATTGGATATTGATATGATAACTTTTATGTTACATGATTTCAACATTTTGTTATTTAAATGCACTCGTTAAAAGTATGCAAGAAAGGGAAGGAGTCTTTATCAAAACACTCTCTTTTAGGGTCTGATGTTGGAGACTGAGAACAGGTCTTGGGATACAGTTCTTTTTCTGCATTGATTTTTGAGGAACAAATTTGGGAGGCAGAAAAACGACAGGATGAATGTGAGATTTGAACAGATTACAGGATATTTTGAATTTAAAATGGCTAGGAAATTGTATTGCAGAGTTATGTGACGTGTACAAATGTCTTTGAAACAATTTTATCTTTTTAATTGATAAGGTTTCAGGTGTTACTTTTTTACAGCATAAGTTACCAAGTGCTTAGCAGTGAAGTGCCTAAGGACATACTTAAAATTTTAAGTTGCTTTTATTAAGAATCTAAATTCTACAATTTATATATCAGGATGTAATTCCTGGAGGGGCTAGGGTTAATAATGTGTTACTCTTGAATCTTTTCAGACCCAGGGGAGAATAGAGGGCCAACTATGTGGAGCTTGCTTGCTTGCAGGATCTAGGATTTTGCATTTGAGGCTTTTAGTACCCGAGGTTGTAACCTTGTATTAAAGCAAGCTACTGTTGGTACAGAAGCAGTGATCAGGTCCTTGCCACGGTGAACAGCAAGGACTTACTGAGCTCTTGTTGTCCTATGAAAAGCAGAGAGGCAATGTGACTGCATATGTAGAAAAGAGATTATGTAGTGTATACATGAAATAATAGAACAAATGCAAACATTATAAACGGAGAAGCGTCAAAAAGCTGAGGGAAGAGATAGTTTAAAAAGCTGCATGCCATTCCCTGCTAGCAATATAATTAATTTTCTGTGACATAGCAATTGTCATTTCTTTTATCGTGCATAAATTAAAAGCAGGGCTAAATCTGTTGCAAGAGGTGGCACTTCTCTACTATTGACGGCAGGTGGCATTGTACCATTAATGGATTTTACAGTTGCACTTGCTGGCTCTAACTTCACATAAGAACTGGAGACGGGAGATGTGGTTTATTTGTAATGATTTGCATAGCAAGAATTGTAGTCGCAAGCTCAGAGTTGTGGTGTGTTGTAATGCTGTTGAATCCGGTGGTAAAGCTGGAGAACTCTCTTTACTCTTGTGTAGTTCTACTCAATAAAAAAAAAAAAAGTTCATGCTGAAACAACTGCTGCAGCAACAAAGCTATCTGCAGATGCTTAAAAGTAGCGCCTGTGCTATACTTTGATTAATGGCCAAACTAAATCTTTGCTGTTCACCTATGATAAGTCAAATTTTGTTTCTCCAGCCCACAAGGGAAATGGTGGATTATAAATCATCCCCTATAAACTCAACACCACTTCAAGTAAAACTGTGGGGGTTTTGGCCAAGAATAACCTATTTGCTTTTAAAGAAGAAATTAAGCACTTGTGACTGAGAATTTCTGCAGCGTTAGGATGGTTAAGGTGACTAATGTGAGGCTTATGTGATTTTTTTTTTCTTTAACTTTCCTCCTTTTTGTAGTAATTTTGTTCTCTGAATGTTCTAAAGTGTGCTAAGCAGCTGATGTCTGAATACAAAGTTATTAGCAGATCAGATGAGAATGATTCACTTCTGTTTAAACAGCCCTTTGCTCTCTGTGCCCCCTGAGGACTCTTATCACATATTTGTCCAAAAACCCCCACAAAAACTAACAAAAAACCCCTCGCGTTATCCACCTGCCTGGTGGCTGATGGTATCAGCAATGTATCTCTTTATCTCTTGGTTAATGTGCCTTGGTATTCTGAAGGGGGGAAAATTCCAGTAACAGATTCAATTTACACAGACAGAAACTTGAGCAAATGCCAGCCTAGCAGGGGGGCCATTATTCTGCTCTATAAATAAGTTTAAAAAAGAAACAAACACACACACAAACCTGTGAATCAACATGTTTTGGTCTAATTGAGGGAAAAGCAAGATAGATGAATTTTGAAATGCAAATGATCACCTTCTGTTATTCAAGTATCATTTTTTTGCCAACTTTGTGATCTTAAATGTAAAGAGTCGTTACCTTTTAAATGGAGTAATAGTTATATTCCATTCTTGATAGTCATAATTTTGAAAATCAGGTTAGTAACTTTTCTTAAGAAGCACCTTCATAGTAAGCTTGATACCTGTGAGAAAGACAAAATTGTCTACAGCCACAGCCTAGGAAAGACTGTCTTCAACTAAAGCAGATTAAGTTGAGGATTTACTCATAAAGAGAAATATTTTAGGTACTTTTTCAGTCCAACTTGCTGAAGTGTCGTATTATAGAAGTGGTTTGCTGGTCTAACATCTCGTGTGAATACAATGTGTGTATGAGATGTTTTATTTACACTCTCCGAGTGTTCTTGTTCCAGCAGAGGGGATGCATTCTGTCGCATCCCTGTAGTGTTTTCAGAGGACGAGATTTCAGAACTGGGCTGCTTTTGGAGTCTTTTTTTATTTTTTTTTTTATCCCTTTCTTGTCCAAACAATGAGTTTTCACCAGACTGTGTTTACTAAAAACCGGAGATTTGCTTGTTGCGATCGTAAAGCTAAAGGGAGCTTAGCTTCATTGAAAACCTAAATAGGAAACTGGCCATCAGTAATGCATCATATTATTCTGATGCTTTCATAAGCTGTGTGCTATAATCAAGCCTTATTTACACAAACTAGCCTTCGCAGAAACCCACACTTAAATATGTCGTATATTTGGTTTTATCTAACCTGCTACTAGTTGTACACAAAGCAAAAAGAAGGCTCTGTGGGTAAAGGATTTTGTTCCTAAAAAGACCAAAATGTAGCAATGTGCAACCTGATTTTCATACTCCCGAATGAAGATGTCACTTCTGCTCTTAGACAATTGAAAATACAGATGCAAAGTGCAGCTGATAACCTAAAACATATGGCATGAAAATAAAAATTGCTAGGTTGCTATTATTAGCCTGTATGCTATAATTTTTATTTACTGAATAAGGAAAAAATGGTTTGCCTCTGTTTACCAAATAGTTATTTGATGTTGGAAAACCTGCATATTATTTGTGTATGTGTTTTTCAGTAGGAGTTTGCAGGCGCTCATTAAATCTACTATTCTGTATTATAGTAATTTGAGTAGATTGTTTAAGAAGCTAAATAACTGTGGTAGATTAAAGTGCCGTTGACCCTGAGAGGTGTCGAGGGGTGGGCTGGTCTCCCGGTTAGAGTGTGAGACTGGACATCCTAGACTTTGTCTCTGACTCTGTCCTAGCTTTTTGTGTGACGTTAATGTCTCAGGATAACCCTAAAAAGGAGAGGGGAAAAAACAGGGCAGGTGAATGAGCTTTGAGCAGCACAGACAGAAGGGTGGGCAAGCTTCATTTGAAAAGCCCTGGCGATAGAAAACAGGACTAAACATTAGGATGAAAAATATGTGGCTGGCATGAATAAGAGGAAAGTCTGGAGCTGCAGAAGAAGTACTGATTATTGTGAAGCTGGGAGTAACACCTTTGCACCAACCATGTGGAGTGGTGCAGCTCTCCAAAGATGCCCGAGCGTCCCACACAAAGCACAGACAACTCCCAAAATAGCAAGGTGTTGTGAACCTGGAGTAGGAAGTTGAAAACACAGGTTTGGGGACAGAATCAGGTCTTTTCTGAAAACAATCTCAAGTGGTTTGGCACTCAGGCTTGTTCTAAGTACACTGCATGTTTCAGGTGAAGTACATGTTCTTGTGATTTTTCGTAGACTCTGTAACTAGAATAAGCAGAAAGATGTACTGAAGCTGTTAATTTGTACAAATCTAGTAATATAGTCTGGGTGACATAAAAGCCAGTTATTAACTCTGGATGAAACTAGTTTAGCTCTGTGGTGTGGTTGTTTTGGGGTTTTATTTATTTTCTTTCTAAAATTTGAAAAATATTGTTATTATTAGAGATGGAGCTAAAACCTGAAGGCAGTATAGAAGATGCCTTTTGAAAATAAACAGCGAGCTGAAAGGTTAATTAGTGTTTGCTTTGGTTTGATAACTGCACAGTAAAAAGTTTCTTTTTCTCCTTGTCACCTGATTATTTTAGAGGAAGTTTTAATTCCATCTTGGGCTGCTAAAAGGAAGAAGGAACACAGTTCCCTCTATTATTTTTTTTTCTTTCAGTGACATGACAAAATTCCTTCCAAAGAGGAACATAGATGCTTGTATGTTTTTTAATACCTGTAAGATGAAACTTCCTATTTTCATACTCCATTTGGTTTTAGCAGATATTCATTGGACTTGCCTCACTACTTTATTGTTTAAAGACCATGATAAACTTTTTATACTTAAGTATAGCTGGTTCAGTACTGTGTTTTATAAATTGCTAAAGCATTTTAGGCAAAGCATTATGGCCAGATTGCTTGTGATGTGTTATTTAGTGGCTGTATCTTATGATATCTTGGCTGACTGAGTCCGCCGAGAGTAAATTAGCTTGGACTCGTTTTACTTGGTTCTCTGCAAATGCTTCTTTACATATATAGATATTAAAATATGACAAAATAGTAAGCTTTTAAAATTAAATGAGTGTAAGGTAAATAGAATTGCTGAAGCAACTCTAATGTTTTTTTTTGATATGCTGTTTATCTTAATGGCCTCAGAAGGGGAAAACATATAGTGCCTGATGTTTTTAGGATGTTGGACAAGTCCATTTCTTCCTGAATGGTTTCAGACACCTGGTGGTAGTTCAGATGGGTCTCCGTATTTTCTTAGCAGTGCAAAAACCGATACTCGAACGTATGCTGTTTCTGCTTGAAACCCAGGGTAAGGGAATGGGCCTCCTCAGGTTTTGAATTTCTTATCAGTCTGGAAAGAGTCAAATGGTTCCCTTCTTAACACCAGGAAAACCACCTCAATGCAAAGCCCTTCCTGACTCTCAGGTGTTTGGAGAAGCAGTACTTCCACCTACAGCCTGTTCTTTTCTGAGCCGACTTCAGATGCATTTTTGTTTTTGTTGAGACGTTACAGTTTATCCTGTAAAGCTTTTGTTTGAGTGGGTTGTGGTGGTGGTTTTTTTTTTTGTTGTTGTTCTTGGTGATTCATAAGCCATCTGGCCTGAGTTGCACAGTGAACGTCTAAGTCCACCTTTAAGCCTGGCTTCTTTTCTGTTAACTAGTGTTTGTGTGTGCTGGTCCTGAGGCCTTATTGTCAGCCCTGGAGGAAACTGTATTCGGGAGAAAACATTTGAGGCGTGGTAGTAGAAGCCTTTGAAATCCTTCACCATAAAGGGTGTATTTCAGGTTAAGGTCCTGTGGATAGAGTGAGAAAATCAGCCTTGGTGTTATGAATACGAGGATGTGTGTTCAAGAGAGCTGAAGTTCTGCTTTTTTTACCTTAGGCCTGGTACTTCTGTCTAAAAACACAGAGCATTGGTAGCTACATATCCCTTATCAGGAAGTAAGGTATTACTGTGTGTAATGCAAATATTGAGATAAGTATGGAAACCACAAAGAAATGGCCTTTCCGTTGAGACCAGCTGCTCTGGAAGGAGGAGAGTGCTGGGTGGTGAAGGTGTTTACCTGTACCATCTGTCTCTATCCGAACCTGATAGCGCTTTACAAATCTCCTTCCCTTCAGTTACCCCAACGGCTGCTGTTGAAACTGCTTCTGTGCAGGAATCCAGCACTGCTGGTGAAACGTGGTACTCGGTGCTAGATGTCATGTAAGCACACATCAGAGAGGGAGAAAATAGAAAACTCTTTCTTTTCAAGAAGTTGCAGTAAAATTGGAGGAGCTACTGATTTCCCGCCCCCAAACCCCCTTCCTGACTTTTTTATTTCTCCCATTTAAAAGGATTTTGATTTTGAGAATGACAGGAATATTTTCTTTTCCTGCAAATTTTGTACTGCTAGTCCTAGGAACTCTAACACCGCACACACGTGTACACATGTTTATGTTTGTACAAATGTGGATAAGGTCCTTGATTTCAAGGTTCATGAAGTAAAGAATTGGCACAAATATCCCCATGTTATTCACTTAAGCTTATGGGTCGCTACCATTTATTGTCTAAATTACTTTGCTGATGGATTGAGATGAAAATGTTTTCTTAGTGAAGGCAGATATTGTAGTTCAGATTTATTGCAATTTTAAAGCTTTAAAAAAAGCATATGCCCTGTGTGGTATATTACATTAGCTAGCTGCTCTGTATCACTTGAAAGCATTTCATAATCTATAGTTTCTAAATTTTCCCATGATGTGTATTCAAGATAAAATGCAGTAATATTGATGTGATATCCTGGTTTTATTATGATCAGCGTATTGGATCAGAAGTAATGTGACCTGTTTGAAGCAAGGGAATGTAAACAACACATGTTTATTTGTAGTATTCACAATGTTTCGTTTCTTTTTTTTTTTAAGGAAAAAATTTATTTATTCTAAAGTAAGGAAACTTTGGGACCTATGGGAAAGCCACAGGAAAGCAGGCATTGCGTAACAGGAGAAAAGTTGAGCTATAATTTAGTTTTTGTAAAAAAGAACATTCAGATGTTCCCCTCAGCTGAATTTTTCACTTTCTGTTCGGTATTGGTTTAGGTGACTTGTTACGCAGTTTCATGTTGTGTGCATGAGAACCCAGCCAGAGCCCTTCTGCCCAGGCAGAAATCTGTGTTACTTGACTGTCCTCAATGTATCCCACATTGGTCACAGCCAAAAGCGGATGGAGGAGTTCGGTGCTGCTCCCTTAAGAGGTCTGCAATGACATTTGTTTTGACTTGGCATCTATTGAAACTTTTCTCACAGCTGAAAATAAGAGCTTGGATTTTAGAGAATTGGACTCTAGTTCATTTTTTGACTCTTAATCTGTGTCCATTTTCTTCATCAGGAAAGTAAAGGAGGTTACGTCAACTCCCTGTAATGACCAGTGTGTGATTCTGCGAAATAAGGCAGCATTCTGTTGGTGTTTCAAAGAAATGGATCAGCTTCTATGACTGCCAAAATAAAAGGAAATAATGCTAAAACTCAGAAATTATTTTTTTTTTTTGTAATTTTTCTTTTCCCTGTGCTCAGAATGATGGGTGTTTTCACCTTCAGGATATTGTTTTATATTGGGCTGTAACTCGAGCCCCATCCCCACTGAACGTCTTTGGGGATTAATGGATTATCTCCTTTCGTGGCATTATTCTAAAATTTAAGATCTGTCAATATGAAGAAGGTAATGGTAGTATAGGAACTGAGAAAGTTAGTAGCCAATCTTAATTAACTCTTGGATCTCCCGTCCTTAATCTGGAATATCTGTGGAATGTAGTTTAAAAATAAAAATCTTCACTTGTTTGGAGGAAAGATCTCAGTCTAGAACATCCACAGGATTAAAGCCACGTGGGAAAGAAAACTTTGCTCTAAAGAAGCCTAAAGTATTTGTTTTCAGATTTTACTTTCCATTCGTGTTACCTTGTTTTTGAATTACATTGAAGTATATTATTAGAACATACAGTGCTAGGAAGTCACAATCAGACTGGAAAGGCACTTAGATTTCACTAAGAGATGCTATGAAATCCTGTAGCCAGCTGGTTCATGTGAAAAGCCTGGAGTTTGGGGCGTTTAACTGTTTTTCTTTTTTAAAGGACAGTTACCTAAAAGGTCTGCCTCTCTGAAGAGACGTGAAATGAAATTGCAAGAAGAGATTTTTGATTTTTACTCAAAGTTTCTTAGTTTACCATAATTTCACCTTAATCCAGATGCTTGCCTGGGATCTTGAACCATTTTGAAAGTGCATGCAATTATGCTGATACAGTTCCTGGTGTGGCTGCCCTTATATCTTAGTAAAAGTTTCTTGATACTGATAGAAGTGTTAATCTGTAGGGAATGGAATAAATTCTAACGCCTGGCACCCTTGTAGTGATGTATTAGGCATTCAAACGCCATTAGCTGTAATCAACTTTTCAGCATGAGGCATGTCCTTCCTAAAGAAACGACGTCTGAGCCATCCTTCCTTGTTGCTCTTGCAAGAGCAGCCTGGTCCTGCGAGGTGCTGGGTGTCTCCCAGCTGGTGGCAGCCACCGGAGGGGGCAGCCCGAGCTCAGCCTGGGGGTGCACCTCTGCGCCTGGGGAGGTCCGGGGCTGCTGCCATCCTCACCCTGACCCTGGAAGTGTGACTCATCTGTAATTCTCCTTGGCCGTGCTCGCGCTAAGCTCCATAAAATGATGAGCAAGATTTTTCGAACATGCCACGATGCTTTTCACAGCAGCGACTGTGTGACTATATGCTAATTGTTGTCCTCTGCTGGGGAGCTGGTGTGGCTTTTGCCACCAAAGCTATTTTAGTGCAGCTTCTGCATTTTTTTGACAGTCGAAATGAAGATTTCATCTTCATTGCAATCTGTTTTTCTGCCTGTTTTAGAGTAGACAGTGTGGTGTGTTTGTATTTAGTAATTTTTGTTGTTTAAAGCATGAGTCAGTGAAGGCCAAGTTTTCTGCATGCATCATGCTATTGAATATGTGACTGTGTGGGGCAAGGGACTCTGTAACTCCCATCACATCTTCCCGCTGTTTCTTGTGTATGGGCAGCAATGAGAGAGTGTTGGGTGCTGGCTGGATGCTGGGGCAAACAACTTTTTGTACCTACAATTTGGGCTGAGCCGTAGCCATATGCAGTTGCCGACTGCCATTAGGCTGCGTGAAGTAGATTGAGCATCTCTGTCTGGCTCTCAGCAGCCATGAGAGGCTGCGGTGAAAAGCCTCCCATGGTGATCCCAGCAAAGGGTGTGGGTTACCCTTCAGATGAATCCCACCCTCTAAGGCAAAGTTAAGGCACACTGTAGACTATTATAACCTCCCTTGTGCTGCTTTCGTGGACACTTCGGGCCGCTGTGGTCAGTCCAGCTCTTCTGACCAGGGTAAATTGTCTAAGTATGTGCTGCTTTAACTGCCTGTCACTGTCCACTTTTAGTCCAGGAGAGAAGAATCCTTACTGTAATGCTTACAAGTCTTGAAAATGCCCTGTGTGTGCGTGGAACGGGCAAATTATGCATGAAATGTATAGCGTTGCTGCGTTTGAACAATGCAGTCTGTAGGTGGCTAAAGGGCTAACTAAACTGCAGGCATAATGAAAGCTCTGTGGTATTTAGTATATGTTCTGTCAGCATTAAACAGTCACCTTGTAAATATATGTTAATTTTGAAGGTGTAACTGACCTTTTTAATATTAATTGAAATGTCTCATGTTTAGAGGTTGGTGCTATCCTGGAAGAGACAGAAGCCTGTGACTGGTGGAGCCTGGGTGCCATCCTTTTTGAACTCCTCACCGGGAAGGTAGGGCTGGGGGCAAATTACTTGATGAAACTGACCTCTTGGCCAGTAGTTTCTCACAAGGGGTGCACCCAGTTGCGATTTGCTTGTTTATCTTTCCAAGATGTGCTTTGCCCACCTGAGCACCCTCAATTTGCTGGGTCTGTTTGGCACCAGCTCAATGAAACATCCTCAAGGTTCAGCGGAACAACTTGGTAAAGCCGTATCAAACTCAGGACTGAAAGAAAATAACCAAAAGCCATGCTGCCCTTTTCACAACAGTGAAATCAAATTTCTCTAAAATTCCTTCTGTACATTTACAAAATTTTTGCCCCAAGAGTTTCAGTATTATTTCCTGGGACAGGTAGAAGCCATATGCTGCTGTTACACATTAATTCAGTATTTTGAGACAAGTCAAACTGGTGATTAGTTGACGCCTCTGTACAAAGAAAGCAAAGTCCACCAAATTCTCAGACTCTTCAAGTTTGAGCAATAGAGCACAAGTGCTAAGATGTAAATGTTCTAAAACCATACTTCCAGGGGGACATCAGTGCCAAAATAGATATTCCTCCCAGAATCAGTATTTCAGAGTAAGAAGCTCTGAAATTTTAGCTGTGCTTGCTAATTTGTGTGCATACTAGGAGAGAATCAACACTACGGTTTTTTTTTTAATTAATAAATGTATCTGCCTGCTTAGATTTTTTTTTAATTTAATTTTATTTTTTAAATATTTCTTCTCCAGCCTCTGGTTGAGTGCCATCCATCAGGAATAAACACTCACACTTCCTTGAGTATACCAGACCATGTATCGAAGGAGGCCAGATCACTGATTCAGCAGGTAATTGAGGGGAAAATTTATTTTCTATAGGTAAGTGTGTAGAGTGGACAAACACCTATCTACCCAAGTTGTTTTGGTGAAGTAAATGTAAAACCAGAAAGCTGCTGATAGGAATGTGGATGAGTCTTTTGTCAGCACTGATGAATTTTGCCCAGCTGCCTTGTTACATCTGGAAGCTTTGACTTCTGCTGCCAGGTGTCTGTAGAAATCCGGAGTGCTTTGTCATTTCTTCAAAGAAGAAGTGTGGTCAATGCTGAGTGCTTTGAACACGCTTGCTGGTGATGCATGAACGTTTTAGGAATTCTGCCCTAAATATTTGTAATGAATTGAATTAAACTAAAAAAATGTTGATGCAAATTCAGCAAGATTGCTTTAAGTACTATGAAACCTGTAACATACCCATTAGAAGTTCTGACCTTGGTGTGTTTAAAAATCTGTAGCTGTCCTCTAGGAAACCTTCTAGATGCCATTTGTTAAGAAAAGTACTTTAAATTGTGAATACAATGACTTTTGTAATAAGGAGACATCTGGTAGGTTGGACAAAAGGCAGAGCAGGAAACCTTAAAATATAGACAACCTTCCAGACTGCTACACCATTTTCAAACTATTGGAATAGTATTGACTGCTGGTTTTAGTTTAGGTGGTCATGACTGGGGGAATAAACTTGTAGTACAGAATCTTGAACTTTAGGCTCAGTTTGACCTAACTGAGGAAGTGGAGCCTATTCCGCTTGAGTAGAGTAAGTGGTATATGTGAACTGTGTTGTTTGGCTTTGAAGAGTCTCTTGCTGGTGGATGCGTAAGTAATGACATCGCTTAGGTGTAGATTTGAACAGAGAAGAGTGGAAAAAATAGTTCTCAAAGAAATGAAGGAACGATTTTGAAAATTCAGTGACTGAATTCTGTGCCATTACTATGAAACAATTGATAGAAGATCCAGACGTCTAGTTCCATTTCTATTTTGACTAGGTGTTATGAAATCACTGAAGGCGAAAGCATGTTTCTGTGTGTTTCTGGCAAAGGTAGAAAGGGAAGTGACTAAAGAAAAAACTAATTTTTGTATAATCTACATTTCTACTGTTAGGTGGTAGCAAATTGTTACCCTCACCCACGGGTGCTACAGGGCTCAAATGGCTAAAGGAAAGCAAAGGCACACTTGAGGAAGGCAGTTCCTCCCATTAAGACTAAAAGTGAAGACAAATTAAGTCGCCCAGTCCAGTTGTCCCTGCCCGTGTAGGATAGTTCCTCAGTGTAGACTAATGCATTGCCTATTTTCAAATATGCCAAAGAGTGACTCTTTTGCCACTTGCTGTTTAAGTGGCAAATATATCTCTGCCACTCACAGATATATTACAAGGCCGTATCTGTTCAGAGAACAGTCACCCCAGAGCCTGTTAGGTTGAGCTTTCTAGCGCAGGGTGGTGACTTATCTGGTGGAGGGTCGACTATATGAGATAGTAAATCACATTTTTGTTGTGTGACTATCCAAGGAAGCTGCCATTCATTGTTGAGGAAGCCTTGTCAGGAAAAGGAAGAAAGCTCTCTTGGCATGGATAGCAATTTGTCATTGCGACTTTCCTTCCCCCCACTGCCAAGGGTAAACAGGTCAAAGCATCACGGAATAACTCTCTGGGATCAATGCTCAGCTATACAGAAACCCGTGTCAGACGTTGTCTCCTGCTGTGGCTTCCAGTGCAGGTGACTTTGTTGTAAACACCTCTTTCATTTAGCCAGCTTCTAAGAAAACAGGGATCTGTTTCTTTCCAGTGAAAGATGAAGTTGCTATTTTTATGCTGGTTTTGTGTTTTGCACCCAGTAGTTTTTTTCAGGCACCTCCGGGCTTTGCTACCGACAGAACATGCAACATGACTAGGTAGTTATTGCAGTTTGTGTTGCATCTGCTTTCTGAGATTAAAGTTCTTCTGGAAGGACAGACTCCTGACTTCCCCACTACTGGTGTCAGTTGTATTCTAGCAGAAGGCAGGGAGGCTCTGGCTGCATCTGTTTCTGCTGGCTTGTGGAAGATACCAGAGCAGCACTATTCACTGTCACTGAGCTACCTTGCCGATGTGACATTATGACTGTAACTAGCAGAGCCATCTTAAAATGTGCAAATTCCTATGTTTATGGATGTAGACTCACTTAGATGTTGAGTGCATTAAGATATGAATGCACATTGTTCAACTGACAACTGGGAGAAGTTACCCTATTAGCTCTTGCAGAAAAAGCAAGAAAGAAATCATGCCTTTGTACTGGCTGTAATTGGATGGAGTATAAACAGTTCTTTAAAACTGCAAAATATTTTTGTGTGTCTCTTTGGAGTGTTACCTATGCATTCCCTTTTATATGGCTTGGTATCTTTAAACAGATGTAAATATTGTGATTTCCTCTTCACATGAATTCAGCATGTGATGTACAACTAAAAAGCAAACGAGGTGCTGAATTTTAGGAAATTTCCATGAAGCCATTACACTGTGTTGTTTCTTTCAGTGGGGTTTTGATTGTTTGGTTTCAGTCCAGTTGTAGGACTCTTTACAACCCTTTTTTTTTTTAAGTAGAGAACTGGCTGGAATGTCCTGGTATTTTAGGACCAACTCAGAGTTTATGAAATGGAAAGTTACAGACCGCTGTCCCTGATGGAGCCGTGACACAGTGGTGTGAGCAAAGGTTAAGATGAAGCAGATGCGGTGTCCAGAGCTCTACCCGTGCAGGCTCTGACTGCTGCTCTCTGGGTTTTTTTTTTTTTAAAAAAACGAGGTTACACTTAAAATGTAAGTCTCGATGTGCAGTGCTTCAGGGAATTGCATGCTGTGATCAGTAGTCTCTGAAGACTGTACTGCTGAGACTCAAGGAAAGGGAAGTCTTCTTCCATTTACTGGATTTTAGGAATTTCAAGTATGCTTTCGCACTCTTGAAAGTAATTCATAGAGCGGGAAAACGGTAGGATGTCCCTTACCTTAGACCTTTCTGGAACTTTTAAGCAGTTGTTTTTGTTCTTACTCACTGAATCATATATGTATTTTTCTCTTTGTATCAAGCTTTTGCAGTTTAATCCTGCGGAGCGTCTTGGTGCTGGCGTTGCTGGTGTTGAAGACATCAAATCTCATCCATTTTTTGCCCTTATAGAATGGGCAGATCTGCTGAGATGAGAGATGCGTGCCCTCTGAACAAACTCAGGTCAAGTGGACAAGTTTCGTTGGCCCAGAAGCGCCCTGACTTGCTTCCTTTGGATATCCCAGACCGTTTGGACGTGATGACTAAAGGATGCTGGAGCAGTCAGGATTTGCTCCTTTTTAACAGGAACCACTGGTAGTACAGGGTGCTAGCTTATTTTTACAGCAACTGGCTGCTACGTGCGTGTAAGTCTTGTCACCAAAGGGTGGTTTGTGATGAAACTCCTGGTCAGCGTGTTCATCACTGCCAGTAGGAACAGGCATGTTGCTTCTGGTGCTTTGTCTGGGGATGGAAGTGTCTGTGGACTGTGCCAGTTGGAAGTATCTTTATAGCGTCAATAGGCCGTTTCCCTACGCTATGTGCAGCTCCGGGGGGTGGGGGGAGGAAGGAGCAAATAATTTATTCATGGTATACGCTGAATAAAATACTAAAAATGCTTTATGCAAAAGTTGACACGTTAAAAATAATATATCCATTAAAAATGAAGAAAGCTGTTGCGTAATACTGTGGAATGTGTCTTCAAAATGGCATATCGTTTCCCACTGTGGAAAGAGAATATAAAAGGCAAATAATGCTGTCAAATGTTGTACTTTGCTGGCTGGCAATGTCTGTTTAAAACTCTTGACTCCGTTGTATTTGATGAGCTACATGTTAAAGTCACTACAGAAAGGGAACTCTTCTTTTCCTCAGCTGGGTAAACACTGCTTTAGCGCTCTAATAAGGAGTAAGAAAACATACTGCTACGTAAATAAATGTATAGATTAAGAAAGGAAAAACGCTCATCGTTACTGCAGCCACCACTTTATCACTTAATGAACTTTACTTCCTCTAAGTGTCCTATTTTTAGCTGCTGCTTCAGGAAAAAACCTTTCTGCTCGTGCTCTTCTGCTTGAGGAAGCTTCTGAACTCTCCTGTTTGTTAATAGTCTTAATAAATCAAAGAAAGCCTTCACCCACGCCGCTGCTCGAACAGGAAGAAGCCTGGGATTTGCTCATGCCAAATGACTAAGTGACATCTCTGAGCAAACCCTAGTGGGTAAGACTTGGGCAGGGGCCAATTAGCTGACCTGTTTGTTTCTCAGAAAGGTCTGGAGAATGGGAAAGAAGAATATAAGGCGTGCAGACTGTTTTGCTATGCGCTGCCGTTGCTGCTAAGCAGCCATGCTTGTCTGGGCTCCTGACACACAAATGCTGTGCGCTGCGATGCTTTCACACATCACGAATCTGTGGGGTTTTTCCTAAATGTCCCCTTCTCTCTCACTCTTTCTTTTTTTTTTTTTTCTTTCCCTTTTTCTTCTTCTCCCCAGCTTTATCCGGAGAACAAAGGGCAAATTCCCTTGGGAAAGTGAGGTGACAGCAATGATTATTGAATTTACAACTCAAAAAAAAAAAAAAAGTATCCCTCCATTTGTATTTTATGGGCACTCCCAAAAGTGCATCTGCACAGTCTCCATCTGTTAGACACCAGGTCGGTGTATTCAAATAAAGTGGAAAAGGAAAATGCTTCACTTAAACAAAGGAAATCTGGAAACTTTTTTTTTTTTCCTTTTTAAATTATTCCACTCCCCTCTTTTTTTCTTTCTTCCCTTTCTTGTGATCCCCAGGCCAGCAGAGGGGCTGTAACAACACCGCAGGTTGTAAGCAGGTCACTAGTATCACTGCCTACGGAGTGCTGTCCAAGATTACATCACTCTCAGAAACTGTGTTTCAACCTACCACCCTCTGGCTTCATAACAGGAACTCCCTCAGGTGAGCCACAGGAACAACTTCCTGCGCCGAGCGGGTCGGAAATCTCTAATGCAGAGACCGAGCCGATCCAGAGCTTCCTTCCAGCGCTGCCCTGGCTGTGACTTTGGAGAGGGCTCGTTTGCTCAAGGGAAGCCTCCCTTCCCTCGGCCACCTGACTCCATCCCTGGGGCTCTCTAGCCCGACCACCAGATAATGTTGTTGCCCGTGTTGATCTGTCTCGTTGCATTTGCCTGGTGATAACTGTAAAAAAAACCATTGTCCCTGTTACTTCAACAGGCTCTCTTGTCCAGGTTGTGCCCGTGCGCTGGCTGCAAGTAAAGGCAGGATGAGAGAGCACAGGAGCACAAGAGGGAAAACACCATTCTAGTAGAAACCAGAGGACCAGTCACTTCTCACTGCAAAGCACTTGGCTTAGTTAATGACACACAAATATTTCTTTTTTCAAGGACGTTAGTAATGAGGAAATCAAGGGGCTGGAAGGAATGGGGCACTTGGCAAGATGGCTTGCCAGAACCGAGCCTTTGAGATGCTACTGGTTTTTGTAACTTTACCGTTGACTCAAATAATGATTTTGCTAAATGAAACACAGTCTGGAGTTAATTGCACACAAAAAAAATATATCTGCTTCTGGTTTTTTTTTTTTGTTTCTTTCAACATGTATTATGTTGTATTGGTGTTTACATATATTCCTTTAATAAACAAAACCTTTCAAGTCTAATTTGGACCTTGCGTTTCTGAACTTTACATTTAATTCTTTAAGGCAGTCTTTCATACCTAATCAGTGCTTTTTCCTTGGCTTTTGCCCACTGAAAATATTCTAGATGTCTTCTTTTTGGTGCCTTTTATGAAGCCCTGTGGTGCACGTCTTTATTTTGCTGATTGCCAAGTAGTGCAAAGTCCCTTCCACCTCCCTTCTGCTACCCCTAAATGGCTGATAGCAAAACAAAGCAGTGTCATTTTTTTTCATGGGAATTAATGAAAGTCTATGTAAAACACAGTCAAATAAGCTTATGGATTTTCCTACTCTGCCGTGGGTGTTCAGGTAAGGCAGATAACAGACTTAGGACATCTCAGAGTGGTAAATCATTGCACCCTGTTGAACCACTCTGTGATGTTTCTCTGCGTCCTACTAGGAAAAGCTGGGAGATAAGACCTTTGAGGGCTCACGTTGGGTAGAATTGCTGCGAGATGAGCCAGGGCCCCTGCCCAGACCTAGGGAAGAAATGGCATCTGATGAAATACAAGGGGCATAACTCTGTTTGCTTTGAATGGCTGTATGCACAGCGGCTGTGCTTGTAGCACAGCTCCTATTCTCTCCTGTGAAAATCACCTCTCAGACAGCAGTCGCTGTCACGCTGACTCTCCGCACACCTTTGGGATGCTGAGTCGGCAGGGTTACCTGCGCTGGAACATCCACCCGGCTCTTCTCTCCAATGCTAAACCTGTTCCTTGGTGTGTCCCCGCAGCGAAGGGCACTGGGATGAAGAAGGCTGGGAGGTCAGCCTTCTCTAAACGAAGCACTCAGCATAACAAGGTGCAGGGAAGTGTGAAGTATACCACTATGGGCTTGGGTTTTTTTTTTCTCTTTTTTGAGTGTGTTGTCATTTGTTTTTTCAAGGACACTGAGTAGGAAGCTGGAGAAACAGAAACTTCCTCTCTGGTGAGATTTATGGTAGGGATTTTAGCAATAAAATGAAAAAGTATGTTTGTTGGTTTCTTTGGGTTTTTGCTTTCTGCATGGGCTGGCTGCTGCCCGGCCCCGTGCTCTGCCTGAGGGGACCTATACCCGGCCCCAGCGTGCGCTGTCAAGTCCAGGGCTTGAGCGTCCTGAAGTCCTCTGCCGGTCAGCAGCATCTGTGGCTGAAGAGCAGCTCTCACAGCTGGCCCTCAGCTCTGTGTGTCTTCTGTGAGCCACACGTGGCTTTCACATCGGAGCCCCACAGCTTTTTGGCAAGGTCTAGGGAGTTGCATGGATAGGATTTCTTTGTCTCTTTGCAGCAGTGGCCTGCTAAGCGCAGCTCCTTTCCTCACCTCAGCATCGTGTTACCTCGTGACTGCCTGTCCTTCCTGCATGGCATTCTCAGAGTGGGGAGATGGTGCTGGAGAGGCCCTTCCTGTGATCAGTGCCTTTTGTTTCAGTCCACCGTGCTTCTGCCAAGCAGCCCCCTACACGGCACGATGGGCTGGACCTCCCATGGGCTCTCACTCTCGTGACAGTGTGTATGCTTAAGGTTGTTATTTAGAGTGTACCCACCAACACATGGCAAGCTGGGGTGTAGCGAGGACCAGACCAGGCCCAGGGCTTTGGCCACCCTGTGCCCGCAAGGACTTCCTGTGTCATCTCAACTCCAGGGCTGGACCACGCGGCTCCTGCTGCTGTGAGGTGAGGGGAGTGAGATGAGGGAGTGAGGGACTTGGCCAAAGAGCAGTGGGGGCAGTGGCAGCTGCAGCATGGGGTGTGCTTGAGAAGCTCAGGCAGTGCCCCAGCACAGGCCACCTTGTGTGGCTCCAGCTGCAGTTTGGGAAGGGGTGGCAGAGCCAAATCCCAGAGGGAGAATGGCACCTGCTTAAAAGGTGCTGAGCAGCTGCTCCTGGCAGCAGTGGTTCAGACTGGCAGCGCACAGCCATCTCCTGCACTGGAGGGCTGGTTGCTGCCTGAGCCATCTGCAGGAGCAGAGCTGGGGAGCCCTGCCCTAAAGGTGAGGTGTCTCAAGAAAATCTCAGCTTCTGGGGTGGAGACAGTCCCACCTCCTGCTAGTGCTGTGCAGGAGGCTGCTGGGCAGAGGAGGATAATCGGTGCAGCAGAGGATGCTCCCAACTCCCAGCAGTGGGTGGTGGCTTATAGCACCGCCCCAATAGGACCTCACCACCTCTTGGCAGACCAGAGGCTCTTCTTCTCCAAGGGCAGCTCTGTCTCCATCTTCTTGGCCCATGGACCCATCAGGAGGGATTAGAGCTGCTGCTGGAGGGCTGCAGCGGCACCGAGATGGGCAGGAGTGCTGGGGAAGCATGCAATGCCGGGCAGTGGGGAATTAGTGTCCTCTTGGGAAGGCTGTTTGTGGTTGCCTTGATGCTTCACTGCTGAGATCCTAAGGTTGGCAAGTTTGGGAAAAGTCCTTCGGGGGGCAATAAGCTAGACAAGCCAATTGGCAAGTGGTGGAGCTGGATAAAGATGGGCCAGCCAGGGAAAGAGCAGATGTTGTGGGGGTCAGCGGTCCTCCTCGGCAAAGCCTTGCTAACCTTGTTTTGCTTTGCCTTGGAGACAGAGCTGTTTTGCCTCCGTACGACCTCACCTCTAGCAGTTTTTTCCACCCCCTTCCATGGACTGAGCTATTAATCTCCAGGGTGTTTTCTAGGTTTGCCCAGTGATCTCCATCCGTCATTACATCCTTCAGCCTTGGTCAAACAGATTTTCTTGCTCTTTCTGTACCTTTGTTTCTGGAATATCACCCCAAAACCCTGGGACCCAGGAGTGGTTTATTAGATGCAGCTGTTATCCCCACACACCGATGAAAACAAGAGAGAGGACTAGTCCCACAAAACGAAAGCACGAGGGTTGTAAAAGGGTTAGGAAATTGCTTACCCCAGCAGCATGTGAATAATGAGAGTTTTATGGCACCCAGCGCAGTGGTGGGATAACGAGGAAGGAGCCTTCACGAGAGGGGCTGGTGCTGTGCCATGATTTAGAGCATGGCACTGGGCAGCTACTCTCCACTTGCGGTCTTGCCTGTGCACTGTGGTCTGATGTTTGCCAGCTCGTAATCTTCCTTTATGAACCAGGCGTGGAGAAGAGCTTCTTCAAAAGTGTGGACCATGAGCCAAGAGGCATATTTCCTTTCTCTAGATTTTTTTTAATTATTTTTTTTTTTTTTTTTAACAGCCTTCCCCATCACTCTGCCTCCTTGGGCTCCTTCCTTTCAGAGCCCCACACCTGCTTTGACCACAGAGAAGTCCCCCATGACCAGGCCCAGAAAGCTGAGACGTGGTAAGGCAAAGCGAGAGGTGAGTTCCCCTGAGAAGGACCTGGGCTGCTCCAGGTCCCTGCAGGCACCTCTGTGACGCTGCAGAGAGTCCTGGCCTGATGGGCTTTTTAGGGTAAAGTGTCAGCACACAAATGTGACGTCCCGGCCCCATTAGCGTCACCAGGAGTTTTCCCTCTGACTTTACTGGAGTCAGGAGTTTGCTCTTCCATTACAGAGGGAAGCCAATTTTGTGAAAGCGGGTCTCGCTTCTCAACTTTAAGCCTACCTGTGTAGTTTCAACACTTGTGTTAGAGAAATAGGCCATTTATTTTTTGGTATTATAATGCTATTCTGGTGGGTGCTGTTGCCATGGCTGTCCAGTTACTGTCCCTGGTTGGGGTGAGGCCAGCAACTCTTCTCCCTCAGCCTTCATCGTGCCCCGGATCGACTGCGTGAGGCTCCCTGGGAAACAGGGAGGGCATTTTGCTAAGTGGCGGAGATGGGAAGAGTTAGTCACCGCCTGCCCTGCGATTTGAGGCTGAGAAGTCTTTGATGAGCAGCGCTGCACATGCCCCTTTAGGGTGACTGGAGCTCAGAGGGCTGAGAAAGGCAGGCATCTGGTTTCCTCATTATTTCTTTTCATAAATAATCCCTTGTCCTTGCACCCTGGACTCTGACAGCATTTAGAACATGCAGAGTGTGCGGGTTTTTTTTTGCCCCCCTCCCCCCTCCTAAAACTTATTCATTTAGAGAGAGGTTAAACAATAGGTTTTTGTCTAAATCTTTACCAGTAGAAATTGTCAGAAGAGATTTCCGCCCCCCTCTCCCGTCTATCCTTCTTTTGTCTCCTTCAGTCGTCGGGGTCAGGATCCGCCGCCAAACGGAGACCGCGCTTGCTTTTCCAGGCCCCAGATGCCAATATGTGGCAGCATCTGGCTGGTTGGCAGGCGCCGGGGCAGTGGTGCTGGCTGCGCCGCAGCCTGT
Organism: Nycticryphes semicollaris; assembly: GCA_013400055.1. Taxonomy (NCBI): domain Eukaryota; kingdom Metazoa; phylum Chordata; class Aves; order Charadriiformes; family Rostratulidae; genus Nycticryphes; species Nycticryphes semicollaris. Next base: position 759,750 of record VXBJ01001878.1, read on the forward strand.
CATGCGGCGGCAGCGCTTGATGGGCGCCCTGCTTCTTTGAGAATATGGTCCCAACCAAGGAAAAGGACAATAATTAAATCTACTAAAGGAGGTGAATTGTCTGGTAGGGCAGCTGCCGTCGGAAGCTGCGCCGACCCCCAGCCCTGTTGTGTTGTTTTTGTCCTCTTCGGCAGCATCTCGTGTAACCTTACCTTCTTGTGCTGTGAGCGTTTGGGGTGCCTTAAGGCATGGAGCTCCTTGAAAGAGAAATACAAATCACTAAAAATGTAGAGATAAAACCCTCTCCTTAGAGGCCATGTGTTTGGCATGGGAAACACATGATAACAGCTTGCTTTAGAAAGGTGACATTTCCACTGAAGGCTGAATAATAAAAAATGCATTCTAAAAGCCGAGCTTTTCTCTCCCTTCTGATATATTAGACTTTTGTAATGAAGACAGCTTCTGGGACTGGGGAATCTACTGCTTCCTTGAAATATATGCGTGGGAGCTCTCCCAGGCCCTAATGGGTGTCGCATGTGGCTCCAGCTACATTAATGTTGCAGGCTCTATTAAAAGGGATTGTCAGTAGCCCTTCACGTGCCGTGAATCAAAGCTGTCTTTCCCTAACTTTGCTGTAGCTCAGGCTTGCCCTGGGTTAAGTCACTTTTAATATTAAGATGGATAGAAAAGATTCTAATATGTGTGTGGGTTTGGTGGGTGCTTTTTTTGGTTTGGTGGGTTGGTTGGGGTTTTTTGGGTTTTTTTTTTGTTTTTTTTTTTCCTCCCTTTTAATTCAGCTCTTGCTGGTGAAGGACTCTGGAGGGATGGGGAAGGAGGAGACAGCCAGGCAGCTTAAAGAGGCCTCTGAGGGTCATGTTGAGTCTGTGCTATTATGTTCCAGCGAGGAGAATAGCTTTATTGACAGACAGCTGTTTGACTCCTGCAGCCGTACACTATTTGCTGCAGATCCGCATAAATACTGAGCCCATGTTGACAAATTCCTCCTCAGTGCAAGATAGTTAAACCTGCTTGTTTAATCATTTGTGTGCTCTTACCTCTGCAGCTCTGAAAAGAAAGAGCTGCTGGTTTACAATACAATGCGTGAGAAACCTGTAAATGCTCAGATCTGTTTCATGTGAGGTTTTCAGGGTGCCTTTTTATTCAGAGCCTCTTAGAAATATACTTTTTTTTAAGGTTAATTCTTTTTTTTTTTTTTTCTCTAAAAAGAGGCGTAGTTTTTGTTTTTCAACTAAAAAGCTGGCTTTATGGTATAGGTAGCAGACCTCTTGGCAGAACTTAGGTCCTGTCTGTGCTCTGTGACCAGCAGAGGTGCAGCCCCTTTAGGGGTCCCACACCTTGGTTTGGAGCACGTGAACGGAGGCACATGAGGATGTGTGTTTTGGTTGGGCTTTTTCTGGCACCGGGGCATGGAACCTGTGCTACTGGTCGCCTCCTGTCTGTAGCTTGGGGGGTGGCTTTTTGACCTCTCTCCCGTTTCACAACAATATCTGCCCTCATACCAGCATACTGTCTTGTCACATTGTTGGCCTCATCTCTGGAAATATAGTACCTAAAATTAAAGATTTGTTTCCGTTTTGGAAATTTTAAATTGACCTTTGTCCCATAAATAGGGAGAGAGTGGTGTAAGTCAGGGCTCCCGCCACACAGTCAATGGGGAACAAAAAAAGGAGATGTCTTTTGAGACTCTCTTCAAACCTACTTTACACTGCAGTGTTCTCTGTGGTTCTTTTAACATGCTTCTGCTGTGGGTGTCATTTTTTTCATCGAGAGTTTTATTACTGGGGGCTGACCAAAAGAGGAGACCTCATTGAAATGGGAACCTGTTGTTTGGTCAGATAAAACTTGAAACTAAAATGTCAAATCCTTGTTTAGAGAGATTGGTGACTGTGTCTTTATGTGGCAGTGAATGAGATGGACATTTCTTTCAGGAGTAAATCTGAGGCTACGGATGCTTGAAGATGTTGGCAAGGGACAAGGTGTCTATCCTAAGGCTGTAACTGCTGGTGGAGCTGAACCTGATGGGGCTGCTGGTTTTTGAGACTTATTATCAGTTTCCCAGTAGGTGCAGGGAAAGCCAATGCTATCTGCTGTTTTTATTTTTAAGTACTAGTGTCAGTTATAATGAAGATTTGGGCTTGTGTGATGTGTGCTTGTGAAAAACCCTGCATGTCCTATGGAAGGACACTTAGCCTGATGGGGCTGCAGAGATCAGCATGCAGGTGAAATCTGGCTTTGATTGATTTCAGAGCATACAGGTACTTTTTTGAAGCGATTTAACTAAAAAAAAAAAAAAAAGCCCCAGTGTAAGTATACAGTCTTAGGAGTATGGCACAGCTTTGCCTGTTAACCAGGCCAGGCCTTCAAGCGTTGACAGTTCCTACATTAGTTCCAAGGGAATCACCTCCTCCTCCTCCTCTCTCCATTCACAGGCTTCTTGGGAGTTATTCAATGTTGGTTTTAGAATTCAAGTGACAGCAATTTTGACTATTTCCAAGGGTTCTAACATGTTTCCCACCCACCGAAAGGATGGTTTGCTGCAGAAATTTTGGCTTTCATTCCATTCAAGTGAATTAAAAGTGTGTTCCTGTCTTTCTAGTACCTACCCATAGCTTGCATGTTGAGGCCCAAGAGTTGCACAAGTTTATGTGGCTAATGAAAATATTTCCAGATGTATATGAAATATCTGAAAAAACCCCAACACCTTAAATGTAATTAGGAGCTTTGGGAGGTAATATGAACTCTTTTGGCGCAGGGCACAAGCCAACCTTCAGCTAGAGGTCTTTTGAAACAAAACCTTCCATCTACTCTTCATCTTTCATCATTATAAGAGGAATAACAACCTATCTTTACATATAATTAATAAAATAGCTTAATTGGCTGCTTAATTTTTAAGTGCATGACAGCCACAAAGACCAACAGAGAAGTTAGCCTTTTCTGGGGACTGAGGAGAAGTGACAGCAGAGATCTGACACAGTTGGCTGAATCTGGAGCCCACCTTCAGAGCTGAGTAGAGTTTCAGAAGGTTGCTGAAAGTAGGTGACATTTCCACCTTTTGACCCTGCAGTTGGTAATGTGGGTGTTGTCCCCACTGTTTGTTTTTTTGTTTTTTTTTTAAACAGGATTTTGGGCTGTAGACGCACTCTTTTTTTTTTTTTTTTTTTTTTTGATATAAAAACCAAAGTACCGGTGAATCCTGCCAGTAGTGGGACTGGCGTGGTCCCCATCATGAACCCAACCATCACAAAATGGACCTTCTAGAGAAGGGCACCAAGCCACAGGGCTGGTGGATGAGAGAAAAGTCTGCTCTGTGTTCAGAGAGATACCGCTGTTTTGTCTTTATGTTGTGACTGTTGGCGTGTGTACAACTCACATGCAAGCCTGAAGGAAGGAGAATCCCCAGCCTCAGAGCACTGACAGTTCAACTAGCCTTACATTTAGTGGGCATGAAAAAATGGAGTGGAAGCCACAGTGTTTGGTACTATTGAGCGTGCTGCAATTGAGCACTTCAGTCTCTTCTTTAGGTGCTTCCCAGCCCAGTGCCACACTCACCATTATAAGTAAGGTGTAAATGATTTATATCCACCACAGTTTTTTCACTTTTTTCCTTATTCCTGAAAGATGAAAAACACATATGTGCTGATGTCTGGGTGTCTCTGTGACAGGAGTCTCAGGACGAAGTACAGCAGTGGGTGACCACAGGGTATACCTTGAGCAGTGGGTCACCACAAGCACCCCGAGAAGGGGGGGAACTGAAGTCATTGCCACGTGTGGATCTGCTGCCAGGAAGCCTGAGATGTTTTCTGGCATGGGACGGGATGGGACTGGGCTCTTCTGCCGTCATCGGGAAGTGAGCTTTTGCCTTGGGTGTGCACAGCTCATTTCTTACGCATCAAGCTGTATTCCTGCTCTGCGTCTGTATGCAGAAAGCTTATTTATTACAGACCTTAATCAGAGCTGGGACAAATCCATCTAAGGAAAACATAAATGTGTAACAATGGATTTTTTTAGTAATTAAAATTGTAACTCCTTCTCTGAAGTCTTGATTAAACAGCTTTAAATGTCACAATGCTGTGAGGAATAGCCATTATCAACCAAAATCAAACCAGGTATAAACCACTAAAGGAATATTGCCTGGAGCGGTCAAATTTCAGCGCAAACACAAAGGGTCAACTTGTGACACTTGGCTCCTGTATTCTGCTCGTAAGCATCCCGGCGTATTTGCTTTGCTCTCTCTGTCTTTTTCCTCCCCTGTTCCCCTCTCCATATATCAGTGTCGGGGAGTTCAGACATCACAAGGGCTGGTAGGTTTTTTATTATTATTGTAGCGCCTAATGTGGAATTTTGCATGAGCAACACTCCTTCCTGTCGGTACTTGGAAACTCTTTTGTGTTACGTCCGTCCTTTCTCTGAAGTAATCGCTCAACTATTTCTAGCAATAAAATATTCCTCTCTAGCCCCATCGGGTATGTTAGAAAGATAAGTAAGTGCAAGATCTGAAGGCCCTGTCCAGTTCAACAACACTTCCCTGGGCTTTAACATTCTCCTTTTATTTTACTGCAGATATCGCCTGAGGACATGGTGTAGGAAAAAGGCACCTGGATAGCGCCTTCTTCCCTATGTTATTTTTCTTAACTTTCAGCACACTACACTGAAGATTTGTCGAAAACTTGTTAGGGTACTGGGAATGGGACCTGCCTCTCCTGTTGCCTGAAAAGGCAGTGCAGTTCTTGTCTCTCCACAGCCGAGGAGAGAAGCCATTCTCAGTAAAGCAGCTCAAAAACCTTATTTGGCACCCGAGATGCACTTTAGGGGAGGGAAGGTTTTCCTATGATATTTAAATGTGTACCTGACTAATGATGAGAGAATTCACTCTCTTTGCTCCCTGCTCAGGGACTGACACTAGTTGATGCAGAGCTTGAAACTCCTGACAAATCGTTAAGAAAACCTTAAGAACGGAGAAGTGATGCCTGTACTACTTTCCATGTCACCAGTTGCACCAGCTGGAAGTACACATGCAAACTGAATTTATTTTCAGTGGTTGCTTTGACTCGACTTTGGGAAGCGGGGGGTGAGTCTGGCAGAGCTTGCTTGTGGTAAAAAACAGTTCCTCAGGCTTCCCCAAGAGAACCAACTCCTCCATGAGGTGAAGCCCTAAGGATGAAACTGCTTGTTCCTTGCGTTTTCTTTGGTCTTTCTTCAGCTGGATGGAGGCCATAACTCCAGTTTGGGGAGTTTTCCCCCCATGCAGCCAAGTCTCTGCTCCCCAGGAAGAGGCCGTGCATTGGTAGCTGCCCATAGTGTGGCCATTTGACTGCCCCACTTCTGCCCTGCTCCACGCTGTCATCTCCTTTGGCTTCAGCTCTATAAAAAAAAAGTTTACTTCAGTTTGAGGGTATTTTTGTGCGCTTCCTTTTTTTTTTGTTTTGTTTTGTTTTTGTTTGACAGCCATGACAGCCTCTCCTCATTATTATGGAAAATATAGGGTTGGTGGTAATTACTATCTGAGTATGAATGGGAGCAGAAGTGGGCATAGCCTGCACTGGCCTTTCTTTGACAAGGTATAACTTTCTTCTGAATTTCTGTGTTAATTAATGCTTATTTAAAAACCACTTTAATTGGCAGTAAACACCTCAACTTTTTGTACTCATTAAAATGCACCCATTGATGTGTGATGGATTTTTTAAAGCTTAATTAACTTTCTTCCTGTATATATAACCTATAATAANCACTTGAAGAACGGCTCTAAAAATGTATCCTGATTTGGCCAGGACAGGGAAGTGCTCTGGGGACAGTAATTCCAGCCCTTTGGAGCCCCCATGGAGGCTGGGACTGTGGCTGGGAGACAGGCTTGCGGCTGCAGCGGCAAGGCCCTCCCTGTCTTCCTTCTTCTCCCTCGTGGGCAGAGATTGGATCCTTCTCCCATCTTCACTGTGTGTTGTCGATGACCTTTTTTTTTTTCTTCTTGATAAGAAAGACTGTGTAAAACTTTTTTCCAGGTAAGCTTGCAGGCCTGCTTTTCCTCAAAAACCCGAAGTCTTTTAGTGCAAATCAAATTGAAAATTGAAGAAAAGATATGGGTGGGTTTATCTACAAGCATTTGTGTAAGTGCCAAGGAACCACTAAAAGTGCTTTTCTCTTTCTCCAGTTTTCAGCTCACAGCTAAGCCCCAGAGCAGGATTTAGTTTAAAACTTTCTAGCACGATGAAGTGAAGGATGATTTCAAGCTGTATTTTTTAAGTGTTTCAGCATTTTGGACTCCCCCATCACTTTTCAATGTGGGATGTTGGTACTTTTTACAACTGTGATCCTTTGTATACCACAGAAATTACCAACAAGCAGAGCACATTATAGTAATTCATGCAAAGTATGCAATTTGCTTGGTTCAGCTATTACACACAGATCATTTCCCAGTTTTCCTTTGCAATTTCTGCAATATCTTGTTTAAGGTGGATAAATGAGAAGTTTGAAAATGGGGAATCTGGTTTGATAAGACACCTATACTGAATACATTTTATGTGCACGATGTAATGATTTAATTTCCCAAAGTGCTTCATTTCCAAAAACTTCTACTATTTTCAGTGAAACACAAACTTGCTTAAATTACCTTGCACTGTGCTTTTCGTTCTCCTTTATTCTCTGTGCTTTCTCTAACCCAGTTGATAACCGTACTGCTGCCCAGTTCCTTTTCCTTTACCTGTCTCTAGGAGTGATCTAAATTCCCCCCCTGCAAAAATAAATACACCGAGATATTCCCTCCTGCTTTGTAAACTGTTACATGGCTGAGGTAGTGCCAGTATTAATGGCCATTGCATCTTGTCTGCTTTACAGGAATCTGCCACTCTGCAGTGACCGACACAAATCTTTATAGCCTCAGCTTATCATTCATTCAGTGAAGCACCTGCTTTTTGGAAGTATATAAATAAGTATACTATACCTTTGGGGGCAACCAATCTCGTTCACAACCTCATGGGTGTTTTTCAGATACCCCCCCTGGCTGATGGTGTTCAGATAAAGGCTGTTTATTCCTGGTGCTTGTGCTCCTGTTTACCTGAATGTGCTGCTTTCAGCAGGCAGGGATCAGGCCTGTGGCTGTGTGCACTTAAAACTGAAGCTTGGTGAAATTCTGCTGCTGGGTAGTTTTTCTGCACAGCTTGGGAATAGAACAAACAAGATATGCATTGATTAAGAACTTGGTTTCTCTCACCTGATCAAGGTAACTTAATTAGGGTGACAGTATTTAATTATTATTTTAAAATATAAATTCGTGTGGCTAAATGTGGATGGCATGCAGTAGCTGGACATTAATGATAACTTTCTTCCTGGGCTGATTTCAAGGCTATCATTAAAATAAAATGCCGCTGCCTGTTAATTTGACCATGTCAATAAATAAAAATGCCCATAACAAGTGTATGAGTCTAATTAGGATTTTATGGCTGTGTTGTTCTGGTTGATAGTTGTGCTGCCGGCTTGCTAGGTCTTTATGTTTCAGTGATGTACACCTCATTGATGCATAACGTGTAACACCTGTTGATGCGTTAAATGTTTAGTCCTGGCAATTGGCCCTCGCATCATTTCTGGGTACAAGAGCTCTGTGTAACAGACTGCAGGTCTCATAATTAGGCTTTAGAAGAACTTCTCCTAAGGGAAAACATTAAAGCTTCTATCATCCTGGTGAAGTTTCCTGAAGTTTGTGAAAAAGACCGGCGCTATTTTCTGTCTCAAAGGGGCAAGTTTGTAGCAGTGAGCTGGTTTGGTCCTTGCCTGTGAGGCAGGGCCACCGCCTGCAACAGGGCGCTGAGGCTCCCGGCATGGCTGTTCTTTCTTTCCCGGCATGTCCCAGAAAGCACACAGCATTGGAGATGCTGCCGCTTCCTTAGCCTGATGTGCTCTACAGAAGGATAGGTATTCTGAAATAAAATAGGCATTGACCGGATCGAGCACCTGTTCTTCAGTGGTTTTCAGCCCCGGGCCTGCCTGAGAATTGCATCTGTGTAATAAAGAACCATGAAGTAATTTTCTTGTAGGTGGAGTTTTCCTGCAAAGTCCAATTACTTTCAGACTTTGCCTAGAACGTCAAAGATTATACCCGTCTTACCTTTGTTTAGTTGAATGGCTTCAACCAGATCTGCTTGAACTGTTGTTAAAATTTATTGGGTTTAAAATATTTTAATGTATTGTAATGTATCCTGTTAATGCCTTGGTTTTAACAGGATTTTGCGACTGCGGATTGCACAAGCCCAGTTGACACTGTGCTTAACTGGAAAGAATATCTTTTGCCTGGTGTGCTGGCTCCCAGGCTGAGTTCCACTGCCTGCACGTGTACGGCAGCAGAGTCACCCTGTGCTAATGGAGGGGGCAGAGGCACCTCCCAGTAAGGCTAAGGAAGGCTGACCAGGGTTTCACGGCAATTGTAGCCACGCACGGAGGGGCATGTGTTTTGTGGAAGTTCAGCATGAGTGAACAGGTTCCTCTGCTTCCTATTAAAGGAACACTAGAAATATATTCCATTAATTCTCTTATTCATATTTTAAAACTGGTAATAACTGTTTTAAAATAACTGGTAATTTACCAGACAACAGTGTTACTCATCAGAAAGAAAAAGCAAATAAGCAACCCAGCTTGGTACCTTGTTCAATAAATGAGCTCAATAAATAATTCCAGTAGTTTATTCTTCCTACCTCAATCTTGCCATTCTGTAACATTTCAAAACTTCCTTTTTCAGAAAAGCGCACGATTGCCAGATGAAAATAAAGCTGCTGCAGAAGACTCTCCCGCTATATTTCTATGGGGTACAATGACAGAAATATATAAAAGAGCGAAGGATAAAGCAGAGAAGAGGGACAGGGACCTGAATAATCAATTTCAATGAAAGGCAAGTGTCTTCTGCTGGGGAATTCAGATTTTCCTTCCTTGCTTTTTGGCAATAGTTCTCTCCTAAAAGAAAGACCAAAATTTTGACTGCAAAACAATTTGAAAGAAAAAAAGGGGTGTGTGTGTCTGATTTCAACAGTGGCTCCCGACATGGTGAGCTCCTTCCTGACCTGTGCTTGCTGTGGGTCACCCAGCGCCTGCCATGGGAACCCACCATGGCCCTGGGGACAGTTTGGTAGTAAAACTTTTCTCCTGCCAGAGTCATCTCTCTTCTTAAAATGGCGTGTCTTCCCATCTTCATATTTGTCTGCACAGGTTGCACAATGTTGTAATGTTGTGCTTGCTCTTGATTTACTTGTTACCAAGGTGTTGATGACAAATTCAGAGATGAGTTGTGTCAATTGCTATGATGGTGACACAGTTTCAACCAGTGCTTGGTATGCAAGCAACTAACCCAAACCAAGTGCCCGGTTTTATGGCTCAAAATATGAAACCAACATAATTTCCTCTGCAAACTGACTCATGAATATATAATGATAAGAATTGCTGGATTGGTCAGATCAAGATTGTTCAGGAACCCCTGTCAGGAATCCTGGGGTCACCACTGCCACTAATTTTTCAGATTTTGCCAAAGCAAACTGGTAAAAATTTTGATTTTTGAAATCTGGAAGACAGTGGCTTCTAGATTATTTAAGTAATCTCCTTCTCCCCCATGCTAAGAAGACCAAAGCAGAAAACTAGAGGAGTGAAAGTTCAAAGCAAAAAAAAACACCTTAGATTTTTTACTGGGTAACTTTTACCAAAATGAAAAATTTCTATTTAAAAATATTTTGTTTAACAAACCATTTTGATTTGATTATTGTTTTTATTTTTCAATGTCAAGTTATTTACTATTTTCTTTTCCCCTCATTGTGTGGCCCCAGGCCTTACTAAATGTGTTCTATTCAAACCCTGCTCCGAAGACAGAAATATTAATTTCCACATGGGCTTTTCTATAGAACTCATCACTATGGTAACTGAATGTTTCATAAACATTAATGAACTTATTTTCACTGCGCTGCAGTGAGGCATTGGGTGGTAGTATTATCCCCATTTCATGATGAAGAACTGAGGCAGAAAGAGATTAAGTACAAAAGTGTTCACTAATTTTAAGTTCCCAATCTGAGATGTATAGTCTGATTTTTCAGAGGACTTAGCTTGTTATCTGTTCAAAGCACAGCTCCCATTGCCTTCGGCTGCAGCTGTGAGTTCAAATTTCTTTGTGCTTTCTTTGCTCAGATAGAGACTGCTTTAATCCCGTTCATACATGGCTTTTTAAATTTCTTTTCCCCCAAGATAATCAGAAGGAACTGAAACTTGTTAGGTACTGGCCACATACTCTTTCTACATTTTAAATGAAATGACAATAGTTTACCTAATTTTATCCAAACACTGATTCACAGCTTTGGTGTTACAACTAAAATAAGAAATGCCCTTATTCTACAGTCTGAAAGGCTAGAAAAGCATTTTCTCTGGTAGAGTTTATTTTCAGTTTTCATGAAAGGGGGCAAAATTCCTGGGAGCTACTTGTTTGGAGGCTGCTGATCTAGCTACAAACAGTTAAACTGGTGTTTTGAATCATGGATCTTTATTTGGAGTCACTCATTTAAAAAAAATTACTCCTATCCACCCTGAAAGATATCAAGCAAACTAAATGTATTAGATATACTTTGTTATATGGGATTTTTCAAGCAGGTGAATCATGTGTCTTGTTTCAAACACACCTGGGCTTTGGCAAAGTTCGGGTTCACAGTCATTTACCTGCAGACATCCCCCTACATAGGAGGAGGTCTGTGAAGGTCGTTTTCTGTCTTCTGTCTTTAGGCAGCAGAGCTTTATAGTGGCTTAGGATATCTTGAAAAGCCAGGCCTTAATTTGCATCAGAATATGTCACTTGGACTCTTGGCTCCCCTCATTTAGAATAATTTTGTAAACTCTGATCCCATTCTTTCCTTTAGACCTACAAGTTGCAAAAGTTTACATATGCAAAGTTTATTCTCAGATCTTTCCCAAGAGATTTACTTCTGGAGCAAATTTCTGTGGATGTTTTTCTGAAGCAGTGGTTTAGAAAGCAAACACTGACCCCATCTTAACCACAGAGGTGCAAACAGGCTGCGGTAATATTGTGTTGTTGAATTTTCCTTCCAGTGCCGAATGAAAGAGAGCTTGCCCTTTTCCTCAAATCTCTCCCCGATTGAGAGATGAGTGAGCTGGTAACTACAATATCCAACGGCTTCACCAAGTCGAGAATGTGATGTCTGTGTAATAATGCTCAATTTTGTACACTTCAAATCCATTAGTAGCAATTACCTTACCTGAGGTGTTTTGAGTTAGTTTTAGCACAGCATTCTTGCAGTTGGTAGATAATGAGCATAATAATGTATACAGCATTTTCAAGTCTCTGTTTTTAGCTACAATAATGCCATTAGGTTTCTATTTAGCAAATGTATGCTACGCAAAAAGTTAAGACTTTTTTGTTCATGTTTCTCCCTCCACTTTTCCTATTGCACCTCACATCCTATTCTGTGCGATGCTGCCTTTCCTGAAAGAGCAGGACAGTGTTTTAGCCACTGCACTTGTGCAAAGGCGCTGGGGCCTCGTACATGGAGCACAAAACCAAGATGCAGGGGAGCAGGGGTTTGCTTTAGCCCTGCCGCAGCCTGTGGGGCACCTCTGGACAATCTGTGTGACTGTGCTTTGCTGTGTCCTGCTGGCCCAAGGGATGCTGATACCCCTGCAGCACACTGCAGCAGCCACCCCGCTTACACCAGGGTGGGCTGTGACAATGCTGAAGCTGCTGGTGGACTGCATGGTGGTAGGACACGCAGGTGGGTTGCATGGTGGTAAGAGATACAGGTGCTGCACTGGGATCGCTAGGGATGCGGCTTGGTCATCTGCACTGGGGGTCTCTGGGCACCCATGTGCTGTGGCTCCCCTGCCCCACTAGGCTTTTTCTTCCTTTAGAAAAAGAATTTATAGCCCATACGGGGAGCTGCAGCTGAGAGGACCCCAGCTTGGGCCTGAGGGATAAAAATGGGTGGATGGTAGAGCAAAGGTGGCTGCAGTCCATTTTGTCCCATGCCTGCTTGTTTTCAGATGTCTACGGGGTCAGACAGCTCTGGTTTGGGTGGGATAACCCTATCCTCACTCTGGACTGAGGAACCTTAGTACACCACCATTACAAGATCCTTTTTTATTGAGTAGGCCTGCTGTCCTTGTAGCACTGTAACTATTTCAGTAAAGCATTGGGTTAGGAGAACTGGTACTCCACCAGGTTTTCCTTCCCTATGCTGACTGAATGGGAAAATAGGAATCCTGGTTTTGGCGGTTGTCTGGACCAAATGATGCTACTAACCTACTCCTCCTGCATTCTCCCTCCTCCCCCCTGCTATCTTCCTCTCCCCTCCTTTCCCCGCCCCGAGTTTTCTAACAAACAGAAAATGAAAAGAGGGATGGGGAGATATAATTGATGCCTTTGTAGATGTCACTGCTAAGGTCTCTGGCACAGATCATATCAGCATGTTAAAAATAGCTCTAAAATGTTACAGTGCTCCTTTTGTATTAAACTGACCTAACTTAAGCAGCAAAGAATATTTGGGCAGCCACACAAAATGTTTTGGGAAACTGACTTGCATTTGCACTTGATATGTTTAGAAATAGAGTAAGAGCTTGGAGAGCCTTCCCAGTTTTAAAAGAAACATGCAAACATGTCTTTGGTAGATGCGTACCTTCTCTCCAGCTCTTTTTGCACTTAGATGCTCTTTTGAAAAAAGCAAACATTCTGCTGGCATTGAATTGCTCTTTCTCACCTTCTTGTTGCTCTGGCACACTGATAGCCTACTGTCATGGTTTTTGCTGGATTGCCCAATCAGAACAACAGATGGTCCCTCCTTCCCCCCTCTAAAAAAACCAGAGAGGAGAGGAAGAGTTAAGAGCTTTCTGAAAGGAAAAAAACGAAACTACTTTAATAAAAATATTAATAAATAATAATACATTTTATTTTTTAAAAAAGGAAAAAAGTATACAGTATATACAAAACCATGTCAAGCTCCCAGGATGACGATCATGTTACTAGCAGGCACAGGGAAAAGTCCCAGATTGGACTCAGTGACGGACAGGAGCTGGAGTCAGAAATGCTCAGATCGGAATCAAAAGCAGATGGACAGGGTCCTCCTC